>VYZW01033016.1:0-18592 GCA_013401315.1 Balaeniceps rex | reverse complement strand
CCTTGACCTCCAAATGAAAGTCTAGACTGCTTAATTGCTCAGTGTCTTTTCAATCCGTTTTTAACCCATGAAACATGTTTTCTTAGTGAAACATGTTTGCTTTTGGACATGTTAGCTAAATCTGCGTTCCCAGGGGTTTGGTGCACTGCATGAGGAATTTTATCCATGCTTCCCCTTTTTCATTATTCATATGGTGAATTATGAGGGTTTCATATTTGTAAATTGGCTTTTTTTACCTCTGACTTTTTGTTAGAATAGGTAATTGACTTTTTCAAACAGCTGTAAATGCTGACCTGGTCTGTGCTAATATTTCAGCCTGGCCCTTCAAAAAGAAATACCAAACAAATTGTGTTGTGCTCCTGCTAGATGAAAATAGTGAGATACCTCTTAACTCTCAGTTCCCTGGGAACAGGGCAGCACTGGGTCACTGTCCAAATTCCTCTTTGCTGTCTGAATCTTAAGCTAGGACTGCCTAGATCCTGGTGGAGGTTGGGGGGGCATGTGAAGGGGTTAAGGAACGTAAACTTGCATATCTGTGTGTCTTGACTGGTTTCCTATGTGTGAATTCATTCTGGATTATGTATCTATACAGTACTGCAGACTGTATCAAATTTCTTAAATTGCCTTACGTTTTTATGAACAACCCACACCTCCCATTATTCAGAGCAAAACATATAAATAATGTATCTGTGTGATCTAAAAAAGAATGAAATGAGCTAGATATTTCTGGTAAGTTGGTGAAACAGTCATTGCTTTCTCAATTCTGTTTCTTTTGGTTCCCCAAAAAAGAGAGATACTGGGGAGAGGGAAGAGGTGAAGAAATGGTGTGGGCTTTTTTTTTGTTGTTGTTGTTTGAAGTTTGGTGTTGTTGGTTTTTTGTTTTGTTTGTTTGTTGAGTACCAGGGTTCCATATCAGTTTCTCGATCATAAGTGAGCTTCAAACAGAAATACATAGTAGTGCTTATCTCCAATATTGCTGTAAACTATTTGCAGGAGTTTCTGAGCAGCCATAGCATATAAGCTGCAGATACTTGAAAACATTCTTTCCAAGGTATTAGTTTTGTCAGAAGTTCTATTCCAGAAAACTAATTTGCAGTTACCCCTGATTTTGACTGAATTCTTGAGATGTTGTGATTTTTAAAATAATAATTTTCTGTCACTTATTAACAATTCCTACAAAATACCTTCCCCTGGCCTTTCTCTGTAGTAGAATTACTGTAAGTTATGAGAAAAAATAGTAGCTGATGTAGGATATTTTAAGTATTACATACGGTTTAAAAAATGCTAGGTTTTCTTTTTGCAGTAGACTGTAGGGTTTTAGAGTTGGAATGAAAAGGGTTAAAAATGAAACCCCTTAGTGCAAGGCCTTCCAGTGTTGATTATGCTTATTAAAGCTGAATACTATGCTTTTTGACCAGCTGCTTCTGCAGCACAAATCTCATTTTAGTGTGGAGATTTTTTGCTTACAGGAAAAATCCTAGTACAAATGCTGTTGGCTGTGGTCAGAAGTGGCACTCGAATATCAGCATGTTCTTTTGTCAATCAAAACATCCTCCTGAACGGTTCAGCTAGTGTTAGCAGGGGATGTACTAAGCTCTTAACTAAGATGTGAGCCTGGCTTTTTGTGACAGAAGCATCTGAGTTTATTTTCTAGGAGAATAAAAAAGTGAAAGTTTTCCTGCCATTGCAGTCTTTCCCTGGAAAGTTACACACCAACTGGTAGGCATCCATACCTGTCTGTTGTGCATTGACTGTCCATAGCATAAACATATCATGGAAAAGTATACTTTTTTTCCCTTCAGATTTTTAGTTCTTGCTAGAAAAGAACAATAGCTTGTGTTCTGAGGGTGCTGACTGAGAATACAGTATTTACATATCCTTTAGTTATAAGAACTGTAGAAGACAGCATTAATGAACAGACGATGTTAATGTTTCTGAATAGTCTGTCCTACTGTCCAATATGATTATTCTGGAAAAAAATGGCTGAAAGTGTAAGACTGAAATGTCTGCTGCAAATAGTCAGTAGAACCTGTCTCTTTTAAATTTGTCTTTGAAATATTTGTCTTATTTTTGTCTCAACTACATCTTACAAGCAGTGGGAACATCAAGTATGCTTATACAGTGCAGTTCCAGTATTATAACAGTATGGAGGTGCTTCTTCCAGTTTATGTATATCTCATCTCAGTGAAACAAAAATCTTAATTCCTGGTTTTGGTACCATATACATCTACAAAGATGTTGTCTGCTGTCATCCATATTAACCTCTGCTCTCTGCTTTGCCTTTCCAGCACTGGCTTGAGCCCAACAAGTCCATCTTCAAGCAAATGAAATGTAAGTGTTGAGAGCTCATGTTTTTAAACTGCTTTTGAAATGCCCAAAGGTTTTCCTGTGCTTCCATGCAGTAATTTAGAATATGCTTCATTTGTTTCCTGGTGCAAATAGGCCCTTCATGTCCTATCTGGGCTCCTAAAAACTCCATGCTACTCTTATTTCACTGTCTCACAGTGCTTTGCACATCAAGAGCTTTCCCTTACTGCTCAAGGCTAGAGCCAGAGGCCAGCTGATGTGTGTGGGGTGGCAGATCTGGTGGGAAGACCTGTATGTTCTGGCTCTCGTTTTCAGTCAGATGCAATCAGCCACTGCAAGATGGCAATAAAATATGGAGTGTGGCAATCTGCTTCTGGGTCTTTCTGGTTTGCTTTCTTTCCGCTGCCCCCTGCTTCCTGACAATGCAGAGCATTGGTTTGAGATCATTGTTACAGTCCAGCAAACCCCAGTGCTATGGGTTAGGTGGTGAACTCCTGCCACAGGCAAACGGAAAATTACAGTCGTTATTTAAAAAAGACTCCTCAGAATAGGAATGTATTATTTTAATCATCTTTTTGAAATGTTACAGTCTGGCTCATGCTTTCCATCAGATGGGCCAACTGCGAAGACTTCTTCAGGAAACAGAACTACTTTGGTACTCAGAAGTTTATATCCAGCAGCGGAAGAGAGTGTTTATTTGGCAGTTCTGGAGACTTGATTTAGGTCATTGGGAGTTGTGTCTTGTCTAATAAAAGCTGTTGTCTATCTGTCTTAGTTTATGAAATGAAGGAGAATTTTACTCACATACCCTTTGTATGCAGTTGTTTTCTGTTTTAGCATAAGTACAAGGTGTCTTTTTTGTGGGAGATCATGTATTTGTTTTAAAATGTGATGAGGCTTAAGACATTGTCTAATATGTAAAAACAGTTAATCCTGGGTGTTGGCTGGACTACCTGGAATACTTCAAGAAATTTTTCCATTAATGCAGCAATAGTATATATTGCAACACATGCATACATGTGTATATAAGCATGCACACATATACCTAGCATATTCAGGGTGAATTGTTTATATCTAGTGTTTAGGTAGCTGGAGTGTTATCCAGTAAAAAATGAGCTCAAGAATGTCAAGCTAAAACTAATTTGTGCTCCTCTGCAGTGTTAGTGAAGGCAGAAAAGACGAATTGTAAAAATTACAAATTATCTTTATCTCTTTCTTCCTTCCAGTGTGTTATCAAAAGTAGAACAGAGTTTCCTCAAAGTATCCTCTAATCTGCATTTGTATCAGTGCTTTCACCCAACAAAGCGTAACGGCTCATGCTTCTTGTTGCACTTTGCATAGCAACGTATTCAGGAAGTCTGCCAACAGATGCACTGGGAGTGTTTTGATTTATTCAAAACAACTCTATCTGCATTTACATGTTGCCTAGATGTGATCGATGGTACTCCATAAATACCATAGATGTAGTGATGTGATGGTCTCATCAGAGGACTTGTGTGGCTTTTGCGGTAGAATCCTAACCAAAACTCTGAAGACTGAAAAATTAATGCATAGAAAAGAAGCAAAATAAAATGCAGCTAGTATGAGGTTATTTATCACAGTGAAAAGGTCTCAACAACAACAGCAAAAGAGAATGAGATGCTAACAGAGGTGTTTTTTTATCGGCCGTAGATATAGGACACAGAAGTAGAATTAACTATGTGATTGGCTTTTTGTGAGCAACTTCAGTTTAATACAAGTGTAACTTAACTTTATCTTTTGTCACAGATGAAGGACTTTAGTTGCTGCAATAACCCTTTAAGGAAACAAAACAAGGATAGAGACATATATTTTATATGCATGTGTAGAATCCATGTAGATTATGCATAAATATATCTTTTGCTCCCACAGGTTTCAAGGATGTTTTTGTAAGCATTTCACATCAGGAACCTCTTGATTTATTTTTCTAAAAATATGTTATATTAATGTAGAACGCTTGTCGTGGTTTAGCCCCAGTCGGCAACCAAGCACCACGCAGCCGCTCGCTCACCCTCCCCCTCCCCGGTGGGATGGGGGAGAGAATCGGAAGGGCAAGAGTAAGAAAACCCACGGGTTGAGATAAGAACAGTTTAATAATTGAAATAAAAATAATAATAATAATAATAATAATAATAATAGTAATAATAATAATAACAATAGTAATTGTAATGAAAAGGAGAACGAGAGAGACAAACAAAACCCAGGGAAATGAAAACAAGTGATGCAACCGCTCACCACCCGCCGACCGACACGCAGCCAGTCCCCGAGCAGCGATTGCTCCCCCCGGCCAACTCCCCGCAGTTTATATACTGAGCATGACGTCATATGGTATGGAATAGCCCCTTGGTCAGTTTGGATCAACTATCCTGGCTGTGCCCCCTCCCAGTTCCCTGTGCACCTGGCAGAGCATGGGAAGCTGAAAAAGAAAGTCCTTGACTGGTGTAAGCTCTACTTAGCAACAACCAAAACATCAGCGTGTTATCAGCATTCTTCTTACACTAAATCCAAAACACAGCACTATGCTAGCTACTAGGAAGAAAATTAACTCTCTCCCAGCTGAAACCAGGACAACGCTAAACAAAGGCACACAAGGTTAATTCATATTTTATCTAAAAATATTCAGTTTACTATGAAAAGATTTAGACTCAGAAGAAGAAATTACCAATATTCATTTGAACAGCATTGCAGTCTCAGGTGACACAAGTAAGGACTGAAATTAGTAGCAGGTGGAAAGTGTAAAAACTGAAGCGATGAAGTGACTGGTTAATAGAACATGCATTATGTATATGAATTCTGGGAGAAATGGTGGCAGAAAGCTATTCACAGTGACTGTATTAGATAGAGGTTTCCTTTTCTTTCTTAACTCCATTAAGGAGTTCAGAAAACAGTGAAATGATCTGATTTGTAAGAATGGACTTTCATTTCCTCTGACGCAAGAGTAGGTTGTATTAATACTAATGATTGTTCTGATAAATGTTCTAAATTCAGTTGAATGCTCAGATTTACGTGTGATTACGGAGCACTTGCATGCGTGCAGCAAAATTTGAACAATGCTGCATGCTTGATCTCAGCTACCGTTTGTGGGGAACTTCATTTTCCCCCAGCACAGTAACAAGTTTTTCATGTATTTATTCGTGCAGCTCGGTACTGACAAATACTCAGAGCAGAAAATGAATGACTGGGAGTAGTGTTCTAATTCAAATTTCAGTAGGTAGTAGATTTCATGGGCCCCAGCAGTACCTGAATCATTCAGGCATAATCCCTCTATATAGTCAGGTTGTACACACAACAAGTGAAATCATAATTCGGCAGCTATATGTTTCTGTTGGTGAGATAGAATGTTCTATGTTTGAAGCTCTGAAGTCTGTGATGTGCTACCATTTTAATTTCTTTAGCTTTAGCAAAGATTGCTTTAAGTTCATATTTAGTAATACTGAGATATGACAGAAGGAATCTTCCAAAATATTTTATATTTTGTCTTATCACATATGAAACCATATTTAAATGTGTCCTGGTGCAACACAAGAAGAATGAAGGCACGGCATCTTTTTTGTTTCAGCATCTACCTTTGCATTTTCCATCTTCACTGAAATATTTGTGTCGTAACATGGTGTGTAAAGTCTAGGTCTATGCCTCAGCCATTTTTACCGCTAATTTTGCCCGAGAGGGGAAATTTGAGTCTCTGAGAAATGACCTGAACCACTGCCAGTCTTGTTTGTAGTGGTTGAAGCTAGTTGGTGGCCAGTGATCAGTAGTTGTGAGCACACAGTTTGTTGAAAATCTCTCTGGAAGGTTGCCTAAGGTAGCTTCATCGTTGTGGTTCTAGATGAAGACCTTTCAAAACCAGGTTTTCCGTTCTTTTGCATGTTTTTGTGTACACTGTTACTCTCTCCCAGAATCTGACAGTAAAGTTCCTCTCCGTTTGGTCATCTTACATTTTTTTACATATTTTCTGTCTTGGAATGTCTTGGTGTAAATCCTACTGGTCACATCAGCACTAATGTAAAGAACAGGGTTTTCCCATGCACTTTCCCTCTCTCTTTTTTCATTAATTTTAAAGGTTATTCTGTATAATAAGTATGCAGCTATCCTGTGATCTGCTTTGTGGGAAATATCCAACTATATGGGTTTTGTTCTTGATGACAGTGGAACAGAATCAATTCTGTTGCTCTGATGTGCAAGAGTTCAAAATTTACATGTTTTTCTTGCTGCCTTGCATCTCAGATGATCTGACAGTAATGCAAAAAGGATGTTTTCCTGTGTCAGGCCATTGGAATTTGTTAAGTTAATTTCCTTAATCTCTAATGCTGTCATAAAATGTGAAAGGAGATGGAATGAACCAGGGGAAACAAGAACCCAGATGAAGAGATGGGCTGTGCAAAACTTTCTAAAGATTCTTAATCTCAACAAACTTGTCATCAGTTTTCATGTCTCAGTACAAATCTGAAAAAGAGTTTAAGCAAATACGAGGTTCAGAAATCCATGCACAGTGAAAACAGGAAGTTTTGTGTGACTCTTCAGGCACTAATCTGAGTGTTTATATCCTTCACCTATGATCCTCATGAAAATTTAATAACATGCTTTAAAGCGTTATTATAACTGGTTGATGAAAATCCACCTTCCCCTGTGTTGTCCCATAACTAATTGAGTGCAATGAGGAGGACCCCACAATTTGAGGTTCATGATAGATCAGGTATCTCTTATGCATAAAATAAAAATGCTGAGTAGTGTTCTGTCTGTCTTAAATATGCTCAGCAAGTGGTATGGATAAACAGCTGATTCATTTGGTAAGGGAAGAGGCATATGGAAACAATAGCATATGTCTTAGGGTTCCCCAGAGGTCCTTCTGCAGCATCAGTGAACATGAAGACTGAGTGTAATTTTTTTTTTTTTTTTAATGAGCACTAATTTTTGGTAGGGTGGTGTAGTTCAGAGAATATGTAATGTCAAGGAGAGATGCAGGAAGTTTTCTGCAATGTTGCATTCTCTGGGCTATGAAGGTAATTTAAACATCTGCTTTTGGCTTTCAGTATCCATCTGTACTCCATGTTTAATCAAAAAAACAACACTGCCATTACTGCTCATTACAGAAGCTAGTGTTTGTGCTGGATGAAATGCAGGTTGTTAAAAACAAACAGGAAGCCTTCCCAAAATTGGCAGCTGAGAATCTTCTGTCCTTCTCCCTCTTTGGTTCACACTTCTAAAAGTTCAATCAAGTTTTTCACCAGCTTTTAAAAACAATTTTTCTCTTACATAAGTATTGTTTTCTTGTTGTTTCAGATTGTCTTTCTTTGAAGAAAATGGTAATACGAATGTGTAGTTTTTCTTAGGCTTATCATTCTCTATCAGCTCTTCATCTACACAGAAGACAAACAATTCAGTGGGCTTTGCTTAAAAACAAATGAATGCATGTGAGACTCCGTCCCTTAAACATTGATATCTGTGCCAAGGGGTGCAGCTCCCATATCCCTCTTTGTTCTGGTCAGGGTGTTAGAGGTTTGGTTTTTAGCTAGGAGATCCTTACTGTTTCATGTACATTGGCTAGTTTGTCTTAGTTAAATGCACCTGAAATAAGCCTTAAAAACGTACAATCAGTTGCCTGGAAACCATCCATGCTGGGTGTGTAGTTCCTTCATGAGGGTCTAGATTATGACTGGTTTCAGCATTTGATAACAATTAAATGGATTTATTTGTTCTTTTGCCTTCATCTCTTATGTGCTGTTAGCGCATAAACTGGCAAATTAATAGCCCTATTGCAATGGAGTTTGCAGTCAGTACTATTCTCCACGCTGAAGTCCTTTGAAATTATTGTAATTGTGAATCTTTTTTAGTGAGAAAGCAAAGCCTGTGATGGTAGGAAATTCTGACAAAGCCTTGGGCATTTCAGTATACCAGCTGCTCCTTATCTGACAGATAAAGGACCACTCTGAAAGAAAAGGCTTATAGCTATTATAAAACTGATTATATTCAGGCTAGTTTTGTGCTAAAGAAATGTTCTGCAAATTGAGTTCTGTTTTGGGAAGGTTTGTTGTTAATGTTTCCACTTTAATGTGTGAGTAAGTGGTAGAAAGTAATTTTGCTTTCAAGGAATTGAGGAATTGTCTGGCTTGACAATCTCATCTCTTGAGCTGATACAATTCACTGCCTGTCTTGCTTTCCACTACAAGAATATAGCGAATGAGAGAATATGAGGTTCTCATGTGTGTTTCTCCAGTGCTGTAAAATCTGTAAGACAAAGGCCTTACTAACTGTTTACATGTTATCAAATGTGTTTTTGGAGGAATATTAGGCTTATGATCCATTTTAAAATTAAGATGGAGAGGAAGGTGGATAGCTGTGGGGGCTCCCCCCTTCCCCTTTCAAGGATTCATTGTTTGTGTCTGGTTTTCTAACTGGGAAAGAAGAACAGAAAAAGAGGCTCCTGTTTCCTTCTGTAATTGCAGGGTACCCTCTTACCTCATCTCCAGAGATGAATTGGATGGAGGGAATCATATTCTTTTCAACATTTCAAATTACAGGTCAGGATTGTGCCATTCTTGCAGGTGTTGCTGAGAAAGGACCTCTGTTTAGCAGGCTGCAGCAGCCTTGTCTTGTATTGCTTGCTGCCCTACTGAGGAGGAATATTGTTACAGAAGCTTGAGTCTAGGAAAGGGTTTACAAAGTAGGCTTCGAACCGCCTTGCCAAATCTCCTGTGTATGCTGTGCATTGGTGTATACTTCTGTCACGTACTGTCCTTCTGCTACAAGGAAAAATTTCCTATTATAACCTTTGCTATTAACTGAATGTGGGCTATTTTTTAGTGCAGCATATGCTGTCCTTTCGTCACTGTGATACTCTCTGCATTTGGACCAGCTGTTGCTTTTCTGTGGTTACCACATACTGCCAAAGTGTGTCTCTTCTACTGTAACTTTTATATATTTTTTTATTCTTTCTTTTTACCACAGCTGAAGTTTCGATTGTTTCATTGGGTAATGAAATTTGGGTAAAATTCAGTACATTTTTAGGGTCTTGCAGTAGGCTTATACTAGCTAGGGCCCTGCAGAGCCATGCACTGGCTGTTCTTATTTCTGCATCCCTATTTCAAGAACAAACTACTTCTAAATCTGCCAGGACATTTAAAAGTCCTTTTTTGCTGAGAAAGAGCTCTTGCTCATTTAATACAGATTGGCTCTTCTATCACATTTTTTAAGGGGAACCTTATTCTGAAAGTGCAAGTTTTTCTCCCTTAAGTAGTTTTAAGAAGGCTATTGAGAAGCGACAGAACCATTTACGATGACTTAAGTTATCTTTTGCTTTGTCCAGGCAACAAGACTCCTTAGTGCATTTCTGGATGACTGTTTTCCTTTCTGGGACACTGAATTCAGTTTACCTCCTAGTTTGCCATTACAGGGCAGGGAGGACGTAACAGTGTCCTCGGTTTTGCAACCTATTTCCAGTCACTGTAAGACAATGCTGCGGTCGCATCTAAGATGCCAAAGCCCAGAGAAAGCAGTCTGAGTGTTTCTCTTGCCTTCAGAGGGCTTGTCCAGATTTGATTAGCTTGACTGTTCAAACCATCCCTAAAGAACACTTAAAGCTTGTTTTCTTTTCTCCATTTCCTCTTGTTTGTTTTGTATTTGTTATTGTTTCCTTGCTTTCTTTTTTTTCCTGTATTTTTCATCTCTCCATCCCCATCTCTTCTGACATGCCTCCTTGTGTCTTAAATGAGTAGTTATTTAAACAAGTAAAAAATGTGCAATCAGCAGGTTTTGTTGAGGCTGACCATACTTAAAAAAAGTGCAACATGAGGTCTCGAAAGGGGAAAATATTCCTTCATCTTCAAGAGCAGTTGAACCCTCCAAAAGATACCAACTGTAACAAAAGATGTAATGCATTTTTATTTTCTGTTGCTTTTGTACATCACATGGAACTATGTGATATCCAGAGATGTGTTTCTGGAAAACTGCAGCATACAGACAAATACTGCAGTCAAAGTAGCTTCAAGAATATCATGATTGTTGAACTAATTTCCACATGCAGTTTATAGAAGCCAGTGAGCTAGTAAGCTTGAGGAGATGGTATGGTAAAATGTTCTGGTAGCTTAGTGATTGCTGTTATAGATTACAATAACTAAAATGTAATTATCTGTTTCACCTGTTCTCTTCCTCCATTTTCTCTGTAATGTTCTTTGCCCTTTTCTTCTGCCTTCCCTTCTTTTCCTTCTGTAAAAGCACCATCTCTTCAAGACTTAGGAAGGTTAGGTTGACTCTGTACATTAAGACTAAGAGACTTTTAAAACGAACTAGAATATTATAGATCTGCACATTACTATGAATTAAAGTTGCATGGATGCTTTCCTTTAAAAAACAAAACAAAACAAAACAAAAGCCCCAACCCCCAACTTGTTAAAAGTAAGGGTCTATAAATGTTGCAGACATTTATGCAGAATGTTAATTTCGTAGTTAAATATTTTAAGAAAAGGATTATAATTCTGCACTCAGGTCTGTAGGACACTCCCAAATGAGCACAGTGGTCATATGTTCCCATTTTGTTTGAAGCCTCAGGTTCTCTTCTATTTCTGTCCATCTGAAAATGGCTGGGCTGGTAAACATTTTGGTAAAGAGTACCCTTGCACGGCTTACTGTGCCGAGGCCCTTGCTCCTTGGACAGCAGTTCTGCCTTGGTGCTTGCTCCATCCCCGTGCCCTCTCTTGGTGTTACCAGCAGGCCTGCCAGTTACCATGGCCTGTGTAATACAGGTGGGTTTTTTCCCCACACCATTTACGTTTTGAAGATGCGCTATTTTCCTGCTCACTGCGAACTGGAATTTAAAACATGAACGTTACCTGGCTACAGATAGCTCTGAGGGCTCTGCCTACCTGCGTATTGTGCCTGATGTGATATTTTTAAGCCTTCTACTTGGTTTTCACATGTCTTTTATCCTAACGTGATTATCTCTTTGATTAGAATAATAGTCTTTGATTTGCTTTCTGCCCCTCCTGTAATCACTGAAAGATCACTGGCCTAGGATTAGATAATATCTTGAATGCTATCAAAGATACAACAGTGGGATATAAAGCTGTGTTCATTAATGTAAAACTGAGAGACACTGATTGCAGAATTGAAATAATTCCTGTTACTGTGATTTTCTTTCTTTCTTTCTTTCTTTTTTTTTTTTTTGAGAAGTGAAAGTATTGTACTTAAGGCCTGGTATTGATACCATAGCTCAGGAGTAGGTAATGTAGTCTTATTAAATACTGGAAACAGAAACAGTTCTGTTGTCTCTAGCTTCGTTAACCAAATTTGATTAACAGTTTTTTCACTTTTGTAGTCTAGGCATTAACATTATCAGAAATAACAAATTTACATATACCTTTGTATCTCATTGTGACAAGATGTAATTGCTTCCTGTTTATCAACTGCCAAAAAAAAAAAAGAAGGCAGCCCAAATGTGTTTTGTTCTTCTTGGATCAAGCAATAAGTCTCATGGGGTGCAAAACCATTTATAAATGGATTTAGCTGTATTTTGCATGTGCTTTGGCCTTCTTTGTCATATGTTCTATTCTTTCAATACATATATATAATATTTATTGGTTTTGTTTGAATCCCTGCCTGATGCTTCAGAGCTAACCGCCACACAGGCTACTTTGTAAGACTCTTGGAGGCCACTCCTTCAGTGTGGCTGAGGCAATGTTTGTTTGCTACTGTTCTCATGCTTTTTCTTTATAATGTTTCAGCTCATCCACCATATACCATGTGCTTTAGAGTGAAATTCTACCCACATGAGCCCTTGAAGATTAAAGAAGAGCTCACCAGGTATTTGTTTGTTTGTTTGTTTGTGCGTTTAATGTACATCGTTAAGTTCAAAATAAGACAGTTTGTGCATCGGGTAGGGTTCTCACTATTTATGCTAAAATACTAGAGTAGACAGACGTTTGCACTACTGATAGCTTTTTGTTTATTGTGATACCTATGGATTTTTAAAAGCAGTTTAAGGGGACTTTTCTATAACATACAGAGAAGTAGTGATGCTGTTGAAGAATTTTAAGAAAGAGAGGCAATGGTCAAATGACTGGGCAGGGATTATCGTGACTCTTCACTTGGCAGGGATTGTGGTCTTGAGTAAGTTCCTTTTGTGTCTTAGGGGGTTTTTTGTGTGTGTGAAATAAGCCGTGAAGTTTAATTCAGTAATGCCCCTAACTCTTTCAACTGGAGCGTGAACAGCCTCACTGAATTTTCTCTTGTGTGTGTCTTTAGGACCACAAACGAGGCAGTATTTTTAAAGTTCTGATAGACCTTTACCAAACTGATGTGGAGGTGCAATATATTTATATTTTTGAAGTACAGCTGCTCTGGAGGTTAAGAAATCTTGTTGCTTACTGTTGTGGTTTAACCCCATTTGGCAACTAAGCACCACACAGCTGCTTGCTCACCCCCCACCCCTCCAGTGGGATGGGGGAGAGAATCGAAAAAAAAAAGTAAAATCCTTGGGTTGATGTCCTGGTTTCAGCTGGGTTAGAGTTACTTTTCTTCCTAGTAGCTGGCATAGTGCTGTGTTTTGGATTTAGTAGGAGAAGAATGCTGATAACACACTGATGTTTTAGTTGTTGCTAAGTAGTGCTTACACTAGTCAAGGACTTTCTTTTTCAGCTTCCCATGCTCTGCCAGGTGCACAAGAAGTTGGGAGGGGGCACAGCCCAAGATAGTTGATCCAAATTNCCTTCCGATTCTCTCCCCCATCCCACCAGGGAGGGGGAGGGTGAGCGAGCGGCTGCGTGGTGCTTAGTTGCCGACTGGGGCTAAAACACGACAGTTGAGATAAAGGCAGTTTAATAGGACAGCAGAGGGAGAAATAATAACAACAATAACAACAATAATAATAATAATAATAATGATAAAAGAATATACAAAACAAGTGATGCACAATGCAATTGCTCAGCACCCGCTGACCGATGCCCAGCCAGTCCCCGAGCACCGATCGCTGCCCCCCGGCCAACTCCCCCAGTTTATATACTGGGCATGACGTCATATGGTATGGAATAGCCCTTTGGTCAGTTTGGGTCAGCTGTCCTGGCTGTGCCCCCTCCCAGCTTCTTGTGCACCTGGCAGAGCATGGGAAGCTGAAAAGTCCTTGACTAGGGTAAGTACTACCTAGCAACAACTGAGACATCAGTGTGTTTTCAGCATTATTCTCATACTAAATCCAAAACACAGCACTACGCCATCTACTAGGAGGAAAATTAACCCTATCCCAGCTGAAACCAGGACACTTACATTGGAATTTTCCAGCCTTTGCTGTGAAAAACACCTGTGCAACAGATCAGTCATACTGAACGAATGGAAATTTTGTCCTTCCTACTAGCCGTTGTAAATATTTGGTTGCTCTGGGTATTTTTCAAGACATGGACTTGGGGGAAAAATGGAGCAAAGTAACCGCTCTTTTGACCTCTGCACCAGCTGTGCAGGACTGTGTGTACACCTTACCGCGTTGTTAGCAGGTCACACCACTGACTAATAGTTGCATGTTGCAGAAGCATAGAGTGCCTGAGCACTTGTTGCCTTGAGTTCTTTGTTGTTGCTTTCCCCAAGCCCTGCAAATTCTTATGCTCACGAGTCACTTCGTGAATGGGAGTCGTCCCATTATCCCTGCTCTCATACTGAAACTTTCAGGAACAGTTTGCATTCTGCTGAATGGTAAGTTTATCGTTTGTACAGAACAGCTGGAACATGCAGTTCATATTACAGCTGTTTATCTTGGGTGAAATACTGAAACTGTTTAGCTGAGTGAACAGGTTGTAAACCAGGAAGTCAAGGGATTTTCATTATTTGTTATGTTTGTCCTTGGATGAATGTTTTAGTTTTTATAAGCCAGAGTATAAACTTTGTGTAGCCCTTCCTCATTCAAGAGCCATAATTAGTTGATTTTCTTTTTTTAAAATTTTAGCTGCTTGGATACCCTCCCAGGAGAAGTTTTATCAAAATACAAAGCACCTAGAATTAGCTCACAGAAGTGTATTGCTCTGTCAGTATGTTTTAGACTTTGCTGGAACATTTCAAATTAATTTTTAAAGTCAAGCCGCTGCATGAAAAATGTTTTATGGTCTTTTTTTGAAACTAATACTATTAAGACCTTAAAAAGGAGAAATAATTTCTCTTCTCATATGTCCACCTTGTGCACATGACACCTTTTTGTATCTGATCACCTTTATGGTTTCCCAGTGTTGCTAATGGGGAAGCTTTGCTTTGTCTCTGCCCAGGTCTCTTAACACAATAACAAAGTATAGGAAATGCTCCTGAAATGAGCAAGTCAAGTGTAGTCATGTAACTCCCCTCTGAGAATTTGCTTCATCATCTAAAGCAGAGAGTCATATTCAAGGTGACACTCTAAATTGGCTTGTGTTAATTTTTTTCTTGAATTGCAATGAGTGGTGAAATTCAAGAAGAAAAAGGTCCATTAGTGTTTGACAGAGGGCAGTCATGAAACCTTGATAGCTAGTTGGCTTTTTGGTAGACTTTTTTTTTTAGCTCTGCTCTGTTCAGTGGACAATCACATTTGTTGCAGCGTGTGCTTAAGATGATTTGAAAATGATTAATAGTATTGTCTCCCTTTGACTTAAAAGCCATCTGTATTTCATAGCTGTATGTACAGCCAGCTGAGTCAGAGTAATAGTGCTTTGCATTTCTGCTACTCTCCGTGCCTAAGCATGTCACAGAGCTGCTCTCTTGCTTCTTCAACTGGATGGAAATCTGATGGGTGTCTGTAGTCCCCATTTAGGTAATGAAATTAAGATACAGTAGGACTCATCCTGTCACACTGTCATACTATTCTTTGGTTCAGAATATTAATTAACCCTGTCTAAATCCCCCATGCGGATTATTGTCAATGCAGTCTTTGTAAAAGCTTTATAGGAATAAATCTTTAATGAAGTACCTTAGAGATGTCAAAGAGACGTACAGATGTTAAAAAGAGCTGTTTTTCCTGCCCTTCCATGGCAATATCTGATGTTAAATATAATCTATTCAGTATATGAAGCGGTGTGTGTATGTGGTAGATTGTTTGATTTCTGTGAAAATACTATAACATGGATAGAAATACTATTCAGGATTTAGACATCACTTGCAGGAAGAAAATTGAGTATTTGTCACCTCAGATTCCTGCTGCTTCATTTCTGTCCTACCTTTGGTAGGCTGGGCAGGACTGTAATCCTTGAGTTAGTCTGTGGTTTTACAGGTGGAACTATTTTCAGGAAATTAAGGTGGAGAATGACCTAGCTGAAGTCATCCCTCTGTCTATGATGTTACAGAAAAAAACCCTGTAAAATCCTGAAAATGTGTGCACACCACGTGTTCAGAGGCCAGGAGTGCCTTGAGCAAAGGATTGAGCCACGCGGTTGCCTGTCACTGCGTTTCGTTCCACTGCTAAGGACGCCTGGATATCGTCAGTCACATCGTACCATCCCAGCCGCTTGCTTTCATCTTCCCTTGTTTTAATTAACAATCACTCCATAGCTACGCTTTCAAAATAAAATCAGTGCCCGCCTCTGGATGTTAAGTCATTCTGAGATGTTACTGCTAAATAAGGAATTCCGTGGATTCAGGACAAAATTTCCGCCTCTCGCTGCAGAAGAAAGTTCTGTGTGGTCCTTGATCACTGTTTTCCCTAGAGTCAGCTGGTGTTAGGATTGCAATTCACGAGTTAACTTCAGTGGCCATGGGGGTTGTCGGCTTGAGCTCTCTTCATTTCTGTAATAACAGACTACCTGAAACCCAACTCATCAACAAAGTCCAAATCTTAATGCACTTCAATGCTTAGCCTTCATAACTCATCTCCTTAACTTGTGTCAACATGGATTTAGAAGATCTGTCCTTATTTTTGACAATACTGCTTCCTCAGTGGGGTAGTGAGGCCATACATGTTTGAAACATGTTTGAGAAAGACTAAAGACACGCTTTTTAATAGTTAAACTAATCAGGCAGTTTTTCCAATGCCTTTTAAAAAATGCATGAGAAAGTGGCAAGGATTTAACTTATTTTGCTCAAATGATTGGGCCTCTGAATTAATTTCAGGTGCACTGGAGGCTCAGCAGATTGCAACACAAACAGTGAATAAGGATTTTTGAACAGTTTGTGTAATCTTTTAAACACAGAAAGGTGCTCAACCTTAGTAGAAGAGTGATGTTCCTCTATGCTGTGGCCATCTCTAGGGTTTGACTTCTGCTTCACATGTATCTGGAGGACATCAGGCTCTTCTGAATGGTACATCTGTCGCTTTCTAGATCTGATTGTCTAGCACTTACAGGTGACGTGAACTCAGAACAAAGTACTTCAGTTTCAGAAAACAGCATTTAACTGGCTTCACTGAGCATCCCTAATGAGAATAATAACTACCAGTTTTTAATTAGGCAATAGAAACATGACAAGCAGGTCCTCACATCTCCCTTGTTCCCTGCCGTATATACCTGTAAAACATAATTTCAGTTTCTTTTCTTGTTAAATCAGCATCTGCTGTGCAGCCTGTTTTCTGGGTGACACCGCAGAGGATTGGGGTAGAGGCCTTGAGTATGTACATTTTCAGTATTACTGCTAATTTGCTTTTCTCCTAACTTTCTTTTTTTTCATCTTTTTGGTGCATTCCCATTGATAGGCTTGATGGTGAGAGGGGGTTTTCTTTAGCTGTGTGCACAGAACCACATGCAGAAAAAAGGATATTCCAGAGTTTACTATGATGGTCAAGATTATTCTTCTGGCATGGCATGCAAAGATATAAAATTGCCATGAAAGAAATTGTAACTACAGAGGTCATTCAATCCACAGTACCCACAGCATCCCACTACACTCTCTGGAGAGCACAGGTGTTTTTGCTCTGTGCCTCTCTTCACTATTCTTTTATCACAGGTGAGAACCCTGGGAGTGTCCACAGCTGGGAAAGCCTGAGATGTTATGCGTGAACAGAATGGGAACAGTCAAGGGAATGTGTATAGATGGATCCAAAGACTGGTCACACATGGGCACAGAATTTTACTATGTTATTTCTTTTCAGTGTTCTTGTTGAGGTAATAAATAAATCAGTGTTTGTTCTTTCTTATGTAATAAAGCAGCCCAAGGCCTTATGCCTTCTTATCTCCAAATCCCTACATTATACTGTGAATGTATAATTAAAATGAGAGACTATAAAGTCATTTGAGGTCCCAAAGGAATGATCTAAAATGCTACAGATAATACTGTATCAGTAGTAATCCATGATTATTTTAGAAAAAAACAGACCTAGAAAAGGACATGGGTGAGTAGCTGGTGGAATTAACCAAAGATTAACCCAACTACCTTTCATCATGCCCTTTTTTCATAATGCATGTTTCCTAATCCAAGAAGCAGTTCTTCAATCACTAGGCTGTCATAAAACAGTGTAATGAGATACAAGAAAAGCAGATAAAAAAATGTTTAACTGGAAGTCACGTAAAATGACAAAGACCATGTAAACATGGCAAATTCAAGAGCCTTGAGCGAGCTACCTCGGACGAGGAAGAGCAATAAAGCTGCACGCGTGCAATGCCTGCCTAGTCCTAACTGAAACAGGTGTACTTGATAATTGCCTTGTGCTGGAAGAGCCTGGTGCTTTTCCCTCCAGAAGAGAAGGGCCCGTTGAGGCTGATGGTGCTCCAGCTGGTTGTTAATGCTTCAATATCAAACCATTTATTTGCAAGCTGAAAAGTCTTGCAATATGTTCAGCCTTCCAAGGGTGAGCTGATATGAGGTGGGCCTGTGCTGCTCAACCCTCTTCCAGGCATCATTTAGGAATACCTCTGCCTCTCTGGGTACCCTGTCCTGCTTTTCCTGAGATGTGCGATTGTAGCTATGTTTTGATGTCTCTGCAAGTCCACTTGTCTGTTTTGGCTTTCTTGAGGCCGTATTGGCAGTTGGCAAGTGAGTTTATAGTTTTAATAGTATTGGACTCACAATCAGATTGAATACCATAGGTCTTAAAAATGAGTGAGAGTCGTTAGTAAGAGCACTTGGTGCTGGCAGGCTTGCAGATAGGATTCGGGGCGGGGAAAAAATTTATCCAGGAGAGTCCTGGATTTTTTGGTGGAGCTTGTGCCTATGGGAGAAGGAGACCTTACATATTCAGAGGTCCTCTTGTGGTCCTCTGAGGGGAAGGCAGGAGGGCTGAGAAGATGCAGTTCAGCTGTGGAAGCTCGCACAGGAGAATCTATTCCTGTGCTGTGCTGGGGCTTTTATGTACCCAGTATCCAAAACAAAGCTTGTCCTTTACCACTCCTTCGTCCTCTTT
>VYZW01033015.1:262511-303719 GCA_013401315.1 Balaeniceps rex | reverse complement strand
GCTATTTCAAGTGCCCTTCCAGGCAACTGCCCACAGCGGGACACTTTGTCTAGACACGATGTGAAGCTGAAGCTGTTAGTCAGACTCTATTAATATATGATATGTAAAGCATTCCTGGAGAGAAACTTCAGCGCAGATCTGTCAGATATGGCCGAGGGAAGCTCTCTTTCATTGTCTTACCTGGTGGGAGAGAATGACTTCTGATGGGTAAGGGCAAGGTCTGAGCCCCAGCGTCACGAGCAGCCTGACGCAGCACGGCTGCGGGAGCTCTCCAGTGGTTGAGTCAGCCCTAGTGTCAGCTCCTCAGCTGTGAGACACAACAATTACAGCAATAATTCAAGTCAGAAAATTGACAGAACCATTTAATGTATGTGAGAGTGACAGTGAGTCATCTCTGATCGCTGTGTTTAGCAGCCTGGAGATCCACAGGCACCCAGGACAGCCTCAATCCCACATCTGCATGACAGCTCAGGACAAGGAGAAGCAGCTCAAAGTCACTGTCGTCTTCCTTCCAGAGAGGCCTTCAGGTGGGTTTGATCCCAAAAGAACAAGGCAGTGAGAGGTAGGACCTGTTGCAGACAGGGGCTTGGAGGGGTGGGACAGCATGTCTGTTATCTGCAGCCTTTATCCCCTTCTCCTTAGTGTGGTGGCAAGCTGGTGCATGCGACAGTGAGCACATTAGCCCCGTGTCATTTGTGTATCTGGTGTGAAATGAATAGTTAAAGCCAGGCTAAAATGCTAATAAAGTTCTGCAAAAATCTCTTTAGGATTTCAATTCAGGAGCAGAGTATGTTGGTAACATGGAAGTTACAGATGAGTAGATTCGAAAGTAAAAGGAAAGGTGGATTTGTTTTCAACCTGCAAAGACCTCGTTTCTTAAATGAATTCTGTGAGAACCCGTTAAAAATTTATTTTGTGTTCTCCAGCAGTCACTTAAGATGCAAGTGGAGTCGTGGGGGCTAATATTAAAAATACTGTAAGTGCTTATGTGGCATGCAGGGCAAGGAGCAATAGAAAGACTCCTACCACTGATGATTAGGAACTGTGCAAATACTGCTGAGCACATGGTTTGCAAAATTGAACTGTCCAAAGCAGCACAATGCTCAGTAATGAGTGTTTGCAGGACCTACATACTTGAGTGCTTGTTTTGACAGTTGTACAGGCCAAATATTCAGCTACTGCAAATTGCTCTGAAGCTTTTCTTGAATTTTTTCTGTTTAACTGGAGCTGGTATGAACCCACAAGTTCCAGACATTCAAAAAGTCCTTTCCATGTTTTAAAGTTTTTGAACCAACTTCCAGAATAAATTTTTAAATTTATTTTGAGCTATGTAAAGGCCCAGTAGGCATAAATGCAATAATGACATGAAATAGTGACTTGTTTCTAATACGGATGGTTTCAAAGCAGTACAAACAGTGATTGTGGTAACCCCAGAGGCAGATCCCCAACTTCAATCTGCAGTATGCAATAGCCTTACTTAGTTTGAAGAGAGTGGCTTTTTCTTCTACCAAAATAAAGACCACTTATTACATCCTAAACACTAGAAGCTAATTTATAGCTCAGTATTGAAACAGTATCTTTTTTCTCAGACAGACATTTGTCTTTGCTAACTTTGATATACTGTTATAAGCTAGAGGACTGCAGTATTCACTTCATGCACTGGAATGTGAAATGTGATGATTTTTTTCTTAGAGCTCTGCTGTGCTTGCTGCCTGGGGTTATTTTTTATGTCATTTACAGTGCTGAACACCAATGTGAGCATATTATGCAATGTAGTATAAAAAATATATATAAAGGCAATAAACTCCACTGTTATTTCTGCTTTAACAGAACAGCCTTATTTGATCATTTTGCTTTTTGATTTCTGAAAAAGTGAATTCCAAATAGCATATTGCAGCTTGAGTGTTTACGAGTGCACATTTACATGTGTTGTAGAAGTTCCTCCTGCAGAGCCGTCTCCCATGGCTGGCAGTGGATGGTAGCTGTGCAAGCTCAGGGAGCGACAGCTGCCCGGGCATGGACATCACCTGTAGCAACATCTGAATTTTGCGCCAAGTTGTGTGGAAATGTGTGCTGGTTTGTAAAAGATTTAAAATATATTTCTTTTCTATGATCTTGTTACTGTGCCCTTCCTATTGGTGACAACATGTCACTCAGTCGTGAACAACTGCAAGATAAGTTGGCCTTGGCTGGACTGTTTTGAGCAGACCAGCGATCTGCTAGGCCAGAGTTGCTCACCTGAGTTATTTACAGTTTGCCTTAAGCACAATACCTCTTGGTTTTTTAACTCTTTTTTACTAGTATGCAAACACTTAGCATTGAAATTCCTTTTGTATCAGGCTCTACTCTAGAGTGCCAGCGCTTTTGTGTTCCAGGTTGTGTGCACAGCCACCTCAATGCACCTGGGGCATGCGGACGTCATTGTGAATGTGTCCTGAGCTACACCAGTGGCATCTTTCTTGGTTTATCTTCCTCACTGCTTACGCACCTGCTCAGTGAATTGAGTGGCTGTGCAGCATCGGTGCTCCTATCTGAGTGAAGGCAGCTTAAAACAGTGGGAGGAATGAGACAATCTTGTAATGTTGTGCTTAAGCAGCCTGTCTTGGTACCACCACCAGGCTGTGCGTACGTGGGGTAGGTTGGCTTCTCTGTTTTGGGGAGCCAAGAAAGTTCTGCTGATCCATCGCCCGCCTGCAGGGCAGGGAGAGGGTGGCGGCTGCCAAGACATCTCCCTGCAGAGTCGACTTGGAGAGGGAGGAGCTGGTAGGTTCATGCTTGCTGAGGTGAAGTTAGCTCCAGTTTCTGCTGTGAGCTTCTGTTTGTTCAAGCTGGAATAAATGGGCAGTGAAAGTCCTCCTCGCGTGCTCCCTGCTCTGTCAGGTTGGCGTCATTAGCCAAGTCGCTGCACATTTGCTGTTCGCAGCAAGGTAGCGAAAGCCTTCCTGCTGTCCGTGACCCAGCGCTGATCACCTCGCTCGCCTTCTCTTTCATATGGTCTAGCAGCTGTCTCAATGAACAGAAAGATACCACTTTATACATAAAATAATACTATAACATTTAAAGTCATGCTTTATGAAAATTATTGCAATTCTGGTGCAGTTAGGCTGCTGGTACATAGTGGATGTGCTGCCCGCCATGTGGAAGTACCACGATACTGTACAAAAAGTTGTTGGGTAGTTGAGAACGATCTCAATATACAGAACACGTAGCTGGACTCTGCAAGCATGGTCATTAAGGTGGACAGTAACAGGAAAATGGGTAGTTTAATCTTCTGTTAATTTGGTTCAGTGCTGGTCAAATTGATTAACAGTGAAAAGCAAAACCCCTCTATGTATATGCAGCAAGTGCATTGTGGCTACACCGTATAACAGTGATAGCATAATTGCATATGGATTTATGTAACGTCTGAAGGGATTTAGATAAGTGTAGGGAGGGGAAAAAATATTTTCAAGTACAACTGTTATACCTGTGTCAAGTGAAGGCTTCTGAAATGTGGTCCTTTTATTTCAGGAAGGGGAGGGGGGAACGCAGTATTGCGAGTATTGTTGCACATCATCCTCAATCGATACGCTGTTCAGGTGGATATAATGACTTAACACTTCACGGGCCAGATGAGGCGGGGGGGAAGCTGGCTAAGTGTCAAATTATTTGAAGTGCATTATTCAGTCATGGTGTTGGCAACCTGGGTGTTAGAGAGCTGTCGGCTGGGAAAGCTGTTCCAGCAGTGGCTTCTGCAGTAGGTAATACACTGGTAAATAGAAATGACGGTGTAGGCGAGGTTTCTCTTGGTCGTGTGAATGACTCTTAAGACTACAGTTGAATAGTATTTTTCAGGGTGCTGGAACTTGCTGGAAAAATTTTTGGGGTTGCAGAAATCACTTGTGGATGGAGGTGAATGTAACTAAAGCTTTAGTCCAAGAAAAGAATATGAGAAACTGTTGCGGCCTTTCATTTGACTGCTTTAAAAGTGAAATGTTTTGTGCGTATGTGTGTTTGTACGTACAGAGACCCAATTTATATAAGCTTAATCTTTAACCTGTTGAAAGTAACTTCCACCCTTAAAATGAAGAGGAATGTTAATTTCAGGTTAAATTAGATAATTTTTTTTTTGTGAAAGGATTTTTCTGCCGTTCATCCAGCAGCGGTGTGCACAGCTCTGGACGGAGCCGCTTGCCCCTTTGGGCAGCGCTGCCGAACCAGAGCAGCATACAGGGGCCTGCTGCTTCCCAGGGCTGTGGGAACACGCTGCGCACCTCTCCGTGACGCACTGAGGTTTTTTTGCTCTTGCTGATTAGTTTTTTTGTGCTTTGCTTTGAAAGATTTCCTCTGAGGCCATTTCTCAGAACAGCTCTGTCTGTAATGAGTTTGAATTTTAAAACACACAGTTTCTTGCCTCCTTCCTTTTATTAATCCCCAGTAAATGAGGCAAATAATTGGGAGGTGTCACCTGTCCTTTCACGAATAGTGCTTCTGTTCTTGTCCCCTTCTTCCAAGCAAAATGCCCAAGAGCTCCAGTAGTGGAGAGTCTCTGAAACAGTCTTAGACTCTTGTACTGCTGCTCCTCTCCTGTTCCCAAGAGGCATGGCTGATCCTTCTTTCAGATTTCCAGGAAGGATGCAGTCTTTTATTTGATAATTTTATTGCCTTTTGCAGGCTACTATTCCTTGTTTTGTTCTTCCAGGATGATTATGATTTCTGTTAGTTCTTTCTTTGTGTTTTTGTTTTTCTTTTCTCCCCAACGCTGGGGAAGTTTATGCCTCCTTTTGTAGCCCTGCTGTTGTCAACAGATGCTCTATAAATAGGAAGAAAAAAGCTACAGGCATTCCCACTTCTCTTGACTTCCTCTGTCATTTGAAACTATTCTCCTAGCTCCAAATAGGGCTAGATTAATAATTACATTCTTATTCAAGTTACGTTGCACGAGAGCATTCTAGTATTTCATAAGTAGTGAACTATAGCTATCCAAAGCACTCTCAAAACCTGTTAGCTTCCCACTCATCCCTGCACCTTTCTAGCGGTTCTCTTGCCACCTCATCCTCTGGTTGCCTGATTTTCACCACACTGGCAAGGATATTCTCTTAGAAACAGCGACATTCATTGCTTTTTCTCCCAAACTTTCTCAATGGAGAGAAACATAAGTTCACTGTTGTGCCTTGTGTGACTCTGAGATACTCTCTGCATTATGCTGGTCAGAGTCTGTTTTGTGGTAGATAGGGGTGAGTGAAGGGTGTGAGCAAGCTCTTGTTTCCATCCAGGCTGCCTCCTGTCTCCTCCTGTCATGCACAAGGCTCCCTTCCTTGCGTCTTTGGAGCAGAAAGAGGAATGGTTGATCCACAAGCTGCGCGCTGGTGCCTTCAGTGGCAGCTAGAACTTGATCCCAAGATGCAACATCTTTCGGTGGCTGTGCAGTTTGCATGGGTTATCTTCTGAAGCTGGCCAAGCAGGTCCTGCCATTTTGGTATCCTGCCTTGAGCCACCCCCTACTTCTTCATGAAGTGTCCCCGATAACACTCTGGTGTGCTTACAGCTCTGCCGTACGCTGGTCTGTGTGCCTGTTGCTCTTGATACACACACTCCAGAAAAATGAATGGTACGCTGTAAATTACTATCTTGTCTGCTGTGGTGCATGGAGCAACCCACCTGTTTGGAAAGCAGCCAGCCTGCGTTTATTTTAGCAGATGGGAAAAGCAGAAAGCCACTCAGAGTAGGCAGGGAAGCAATATTTATTCATTCGGTGGCAAGCACGGCAAAGTGGTGAACTGAGCTGTAGAGTTAAATAAGAGTGGGCACACGTCTTGCATAGCAAAACTGCAGATCCTGGTGGCTGGGAAGGGAAAGGCAGTGGGTCTGCACAACGGAGAGTAAATTGTGGATGTTACTTAGCCCTTGATGAGCGGGAGGGTGGATCTTCTCTTCATCACAGCTCGCGTGCAGGAGGCTGAAGGCACCGCTTAGCAGCATCCGGAGAGGAAACTGCAGTTCTCCCAAACCACGCTCTTGCACGTAGGCACAGTAAGATCATGGTTATAGGGAGCTGCTTCACTGAATAGTGGCCAGATAGAGTTAATGGAAGGCTGCTTGGTAGTAGATGAGTGCCTGGAATAGCTAGGAAATAAGGCTATGTGCAGAGATGTTCTGCGTTCTTAGCAGAATTTATCAACAAATTTTTGATGTTGGATGTCACTGTCTTTATTATGCACAAGGATCTAAATGCAGCCTTATCTTGGCTAGTCTTTTTAGAGGATAACAGCCTATTACTGCTAGCAGTTAATCCAATTACTCTCTTAGGTCAAGGGGGAGTGTTTTGTGCAAATGTTTTTGGAAGATCTGAAAAAAATATTCTGTGTGGTTGACCCAAAGAGAGCCTATTTCAGAATTTGTCAGCAGATCAAAAAGTTTAAAAATTCCTGCTCATATTGAAAGAAACATGTTCAAAATGGTTGCAGGCTTTCAATTTTGATTGCAAGACAAGAGTTGCTTATTTTAGAAATGAAGATATTTCACAATGGAAAGTAGTTTCAAATCAGAAAACAAAAACGCTATCTAAAATCATCAGTGAAATTCTTTGATGTGGGGTTGAAGATGGGATTGTGCAAACCTTAAGAATTAATTCAGAATGAAATGTTTTGCCTAAAGCAGGTTTTAACCACATCATTTGGCTCACTTTGTTCCTGGTTCTCTAAAAAGGATTTTGAGTGTATAGGAAGGGACTGTGCAATAACTACCAACAATCCATCTAAAGCAGGGAGGACTGCTGTCTTGGAGAGGAGAAATTTGTTCCTACTTTTTTGGGGGAGAAGGTGTCGCACTTGATGAGCCAGATTGGATGTTCTGCTTTGCACGTGCTTGACCAAGCCCTGGGACTTCATCTCTTCCTGCAGCCTTTTGCAGAGGGGATTTCTGTTCAGTGCTTCATTTCCATATAGGAATGAGGCCCCTAAGTAGGATTAGGATTTGGGAGAAATCTTTGGGGGTTCTTATGCTGCAGCCTCTTCTGTGACTGCAGCAGTTGGGGGTTGTTTGGATGAGATTCAAGCTAGCGTGGTTGGCTGCGGCTGCTGCTGGGGTAACAAAAAACAATACAACAAATAAAACTGGTATTGAACGCGGGATGGGGAACCTTACCCAGGCGCTAGGTACATGCTGGGGTCCAGGCTGCTCCTGCCTATATGTTTGGGAATCTCTGCCTTACATGGCAATCACAGCAGGAGCTGGCTTGTTGGCTTTACCATAAGGATTACTACTTGGACATCAATGGTGAATTTTAAACACTCCTGTGACACTTATGCTGTAAATAGGAGTTTATCCTCCCTCTCCCACCAGACACAGAAGAGAGCTCTTAGACCATATACTGTTGAATCCCCAAAGCCTCAACTCCTAATAACCAGCACAATCTAATTTAGATCAGCAGTTTGAAAAATCATTAGTTCAAGTAGTAAAAGCCCTCTATTAAATAAGGAATTTGCTTCCCCAAGACTGTAAGTATCTAAGCTCTTAGAGACAACTGTTGACAATCTCAAAATTTATGCTCTATTCATGCATGCCATAAAACTGTCTTTTTAATATCAGTTCAAAAATAAGCACAGAGAAATAGTTGCTATAGAGGAAATTTATGGTATTGATTTGAGAACAGAAGACCGAGCACTGCTTCCCAGTAAGAGGAGTGAGCGAGTTGTGTCGCTGGCAGGCTGTCATCCATCACGGACCCCGTCCAGCAGCAGCCTCCAGATGTAACAAGAGTTTTCATTTCGAACGGAGTTTTACTTTTGAAATATCATCTAAGGAAACTCAGGGTGAAAGCTGTATCTTCCACAAGGTATTTTTGCTGGTTTGTTTTTTAACTTTGAATAAGCTTGTGTGTTTCCAGTGTGGTGCCTGATTTTGGTGGTGTACTGGGGAGAAAGGAGTGGGGCAAAAGGAGGGACTCCTTTTTGGCTTGTTGCGAATAAAAATTTGAGAACTTGGCTGCTTGTGTTTCATGTGATATCTGTCTTCATTGTGAAAACAGTAAGTCAGAGTCAACTAGACTTCAAAGTTGCAAGCACACAGATGCAAGCTGAAAGTGAGGTTTCTGGGTGACACAGAAGTGCTGGGGCTGTTTGGTTGCCATTAAGAGGTTTTGAGTATATCACAACCCCAGAATAGAATTTTATTTTATTTTTTAATTAGCTTGTAAGTATTTTTGTGCCCTGAGTTCATTATGTTGTTCAGGTGGCTAGCAAAAATCATACCTTCAACTGGAATAAATTAGGGAGAAAACAAAGCAGTAATGAAAAGCAGCCAAGGGAATTGTTATTGCATGTATACCTGAGAGCTTTTCATCAGCGGCTTCAATTGGGAAAGTGTTATTGCAGAAAAATACCCCACTTTCCTACCCATTCCTTGTCCCACAGGCAATCACTTGAAGCAAGTTATTTTGGAGAGGTTTTTTTAGATTTGTTCCTGTGAGGAGCTGAAAGCAACTTGATATCCTAATGTTTCCCTAAAAGGAAAAAAAACATTTCCTACGTAACCCTAAACAGCCTCAGGGGCCTGGGTAACTTTATTCGTGACCTTTCTTTCCCTTTTGTGGGCGGAGGAGGCAGAGGCTGAAGCAGGTGCTCAGTGAGCATCACCGGTTTGTTTCGCAGCACAGCCTGGCAGGCTACACAGTGGTGAGGCATGTGCTGCGGCTCTTATTTTTCAAAAAAGAGTCATATTGGGGGATTTTTTTTTACAACTTGCTCCCTTGTGCCAAAGAGAGGGGATTTTCTTCACTTCATGGATGCATGATTTAAGAGGTACTCTAATGCTCTTCATGGCTTGAAGATCTAGTGTAGAGCTATGACTTTAGTCCTTCCAAAATGCCAGAAAAACTAATTTATTGCAAATATAAGTATCCTGGGGCTCACAGCATGTAAAACTAACCAGACTAAGATAAGTAAGGGAACTGAAGGAGGAGGAAGGAAATTCATGTTTCAGGTAATGATCTGAAAGGTCATTGAAGGAGGGAATGGAGCCATGGAAGTATAAAATTTTTGTGTTAAATTGTGACACACGTACAAGAACAACAGTGTAACAGGAACATGGGGACTTACTTTGCCTGGATATTAACACATATTTACCCTATGGTTGCTACAGCCTTTAGCTAGCAAAGCTGAAGCCTCTCCATGTAAAACCAGGGTGGGGGGAAGATGCTTCCTTACAGCTTTATTAAACTCTGAATTATATCAAAGATTACTCAGTTGGAACCCGAGCCAAGGCCTATGGACAGGGTTGATGTTATGGTTTCTGGCAATTCTAGATGGAACTGAAATGCAGTTGGACATAAAACAAAGACACAAACCAGCAGAGTGTTTATCCAGTGTGTTTATATAAAGTAAACATGTTTGAATTTATCTTGAAAAACATCCTGGTGCCGGCAGTCATCCTAAAGATCACTTTCCTCTCTCTCAGTAAAGCTTATAGGAAGAAGGAATTTTTTTCCTGCTGGCTTGTTGACAGTAAGTTTTTATTATTGTCATTATTATTATTTTTAAAAAAAAATAAGGAATATGTTACAGGGTGATATTTAGCAAGTTGAATGTTTTGATGTAGGAAACGTAATAGTTACTGCAGCTATTTTATGCTAACTGCTAAGCAAATTCCTCTTGTGTGCACAGTTGCTGTGGTTTTGGTCTCCATCAAATTATGAGGGGAGGGCGGGGGGAAGAAAAAAGATTTTTTTTTTTCTTTTTTTTTTTTTAAAGCTATGAAGTATTTCCTTCTCATCTTCCAACTGAGAATGTACAAGTTCTTTACTAATATCTTAATGACCTGCGTCTATGACATGTGCAGTCTTGTCCCTGTTTTACTCATGGAAAGATGGAAATGTAGACCACAGGTGTTTTACCCATGAGGATGGGGGTACGTCAGGGCACGCATACTTCAGCAGCTGCTGAAGTATAACAACAGAGGCATAGCTGAATATTGGAGGCTGAATATTGGAGGCTGCAGGATGACTACGCATCTGCCTTCAGGAAGGTGGCCAAGGAAGTGTAGGTGTGCCTCAATGAAGTTTTCTTCTAATTGCTCTTGAGAGCAGCATCCAGGTGATGGAGTGAAGCTGGGCATCTGCCAGGCTTCTCATGGGTCTTCTGCTGCCCTTGTTGAGCTTGGTGCTGGCTTGTGATTACTGCCCAAATTAGCTGATTTAAAGCTAGCTCGTGTATCTGTGCATTACACAGAGGAGTGTAAGCGTATCCTAGGTCCTGCAGTTACCAGAGTCTGTAATGGAGGGAACAGTTGAGTGAAAACAATGTCCTCTGCTCCACATAGCACAGCATGTAAATACAGCTTTGGATTTTTGCCCTAAAA
This sequence comes from Balaeniceps rex, assembly GCA_013401315.1. Lineage (NCBI taxonomy): Eukaryota > Metazoa > Chordata > Aves > Pelecaniformes > Balaenicipitidae > Balaeniceps > Balaeniceps rex. Next base: position 293,384 of record VYZW01033015.1, on the reverse strand, counting down.
TTTACCGTTTCTCTCCTACTCCGGTGTACGGGTGATTCTTTCATAAGTGTGGTTGTTATCCCATTAGCAAAATCATAGCAGATTCCTGGTGATATTTCTCCCTTTTCCAAAGTGCTTGTTCACAGTTGTTTAATAATGGTCCTTTCGTGGTTGTGCACTCTTTATTTTTAGTCATCAAAAATGGACACGATCAGGTTTTTAAAGCTTTTTACATTAGATTCTGTGTTGTTGAAACTTCCCTGTGGATTGGTTCTTGGGACCCATAATTGAGGTCCTGTAGCTGTGATTTCAGTGGCTCCATGAGGGTGTCTGGCTGTCATCGTAGCAGGGAAAAGGAGGCATTGGGGTCAGGGGGTGTTCCTAGTTCTGTAATAAATTCTCAGCCTGACTTGAGGCCATTCATCATGTTAAGAGAAGGTTTTAGCTGTTCCCTTCAGAACACTGACATCAATTAAGTTATCCATACATCATTCCAGCATTAAGGCTTTATTAGCACTGTGGTTCCTAGGGTTTGCTCCAGATGTCAGTGCTATGAAGGTCCTCAGAACCAAGACTCATTTACATCTGTTCTCCTGGATTCTAGTAACCTGATGTGCTTTCGTTGATTTCAGCACGTTCTTCGCTTATTGAAGGTGTGGTTATCTTTGTGGCTTATTCACATTTAAATAAATCTGTGCATAGGTGGTGATATGAGCGTGCAGGTGACTGGTAAAGGACCAGTTATATCTTGTCCACCTGCCTCAGTGAGCTTGCCTGAGATAGGGGTGGATGTACCTAATGATGCCAAGCAACTACTTGCCAAACAATTGATGAATGGAATCAGTCTGTGGAGTTGTTTTGCCGATGTTGCATGACCCCTCTGAGCTTACAAAAGCTGAGAAATCATAGCCCAGTGCCAAACAGCTCTTGTGGCTAGAATGCTAGGTCCTTACACCATACCTCTGGGTAATCACCAGTAGCTCCTTCTCCCTTGCAGACCCTGTTTAGCAGCTGCTAGCCTGATTTCTGCTTTTTTTCACTAAAGTGGCAGTCCAGCACCACACAGCATTGAACCTTGTGGATAATTCTCTGAGCTCCTGCAGTCGAACGGGACCTCTCAGGAAGGACTCTGCCTCTCCGAGGGTCAGCCCGGGGATGTGCCTTTTGCCCAAAGCTGAGTTTTTGACAGCAGGGCATGCTCTGCTGTGTATCGGCCAGCTTGTTGGCAGAAGGTAGCTGTGCATTTCGCTCCTCTGCTGGCTATTCATGTTTCACAGCGCACGTTATCCTTTATCCCTGTAAATGTCAGAGGGACGCGCCGTAGGGTTCCCGCGCCATTGACGTTAGTGGCACCATATCCAGCTCGCTGGTGACTTTACACAGATGCTTGCAACAGCAGCTTCTGCGTGGTGTCTTTTTGGAGGAGTGGCCCATCAGGGCTTGGTGGTCTTTAGCTTATCTTGGGTGTTGACTCAGTGATTACTCTCAGCAATTGCCCTTCGGTCTGAGGGCTGTCAGTATACTTTGTGAGCGCATACGTACCCTTCGAACAAGCCAAAGTAAAACCAGTATTGTTAAGGGAGCAATTGTATGGCAACCCAGACCTTGTAGTCCATTGACCTGCTGCTCTTTTTGAACCACTTGTGCTTTCCTACTAGCTCATGCGTCCCTTTTAATGATACTTTGTATGGATTATTAGTGTGTGTTACGGATGCTGTGTGTAGTCTAATGAAGCAACGACAGACAAGGTGCAAAGTGTCTCCTGCGGATTAATGAGGTCTTGAAAGAAGGTGACTGCCCACTGTGAAAAGAAAGACTAACATGTTGAATCACTTATTTGTCACCTAGATGTGACTCTTACTAGTACCATTCTTGATAAGGGGGGGGGGGGGGGGGGAAATCAAGTGCATGAAAATGCAAGAGGATCATATTTGTTTGAGGGGATCCATATTTAAATCTGATGTTTTTTTAAAATGATTATACATTGGCGGATACTTAGGGAACAGTTAAATTGTTTGAATTAATGGCCAACACTTCTAGACCCATATAAACTTACATAGTGCTGGTGCATCTGCACTTTTAGTCTAGCCTATCAATAGTTACTTTCCTGATGGAATTTGACATTCCTAGTCTTTGGGGTTTTTTTAGGGTTTTTTTTTTGGGGGGGGTTGGTTGGTTTTGGTTGTTTTTTTTTTTTTGCTATAGAGTTGGAGAGGCTCAGCTTGGTTTTGGCTGTGGTTTTATCTCTCTGCATCACACTATAAATAACTAGTAGCAGTTAGAGACTGTCTTTTGAAAAAGCATTTAATTTTTGTTCTTGAGAGATGATCTGTGCATTAAAGCTGTAAACTGAGGAATCTCACTATCTGTTATTAAGGCTTCATTTTTTAGATAGTGGAAAAGTGTTTAAATTCTTTCTGGTAACGTAGTAGTTTGAGGTAGCTGGAGCTTTCTGTATGCTATATATTTTATCTTTTCACCGTTTAATAGCCTGAACCCATTCAGAAAACATTTCAGACTGCATATCATTTATATTATTAATGGCAGTATTGATTTATAAGATCAACTTTAAAAAATGACTTGCTGTTTTACAAGAAAACCATCAACAGGATTAATGTGCTTTCTCTTTGTACATCTACTCTTCTATCCATTGAAAATGATGATCAAGTCAAATGTCATTGGATTATCATCCTTTCTCTAAGCAACTGTGTATAATTACATATCCTGATAAAGGCATGTTCGTTTTACTTTGGGGAATAGATACACTGATGTTGCATTACCTGCAGATGTGGAATGATTACTCCCTGACGTTAACGTAGAGACTGCCTATGGCTAGGCAATAAAAGCATGCTTTGTTTGCTTTTTTTCCTTAATCTGCATGCAGAATAGATATAGGTGCTATAGGAGAATAAAACAAAGACATAGGAGGGAACCTTGTTGTTGCTTTTGGAGCAGGGTGTTATTTTACTATTTATTAAAGCTGCATGAAACAATATAAAGTGTTGATGTTTATGAGAAGCGTTGTTTATGAAAGTAAATGTTTTCCCCACCCTTCTACCACCATGACTAAGATACTTTACACTTTAAATTTTATTTTCCTTCCTATAAACATTTCTTCCCCGCCTTTCTTTCCCCTACCCTGACATTATGTAGTTGATTTAATTCTCTAGATTGCTTTCCTCAAGCTCTAACTTGAGTTCATTTTGTTATGTGGTGACCACAGTTATGGATGACGCTCCCCCTGGCACACAGGAGTACATTATGTTACGGCAAGATTCGATCCAATCTGCGGAATTAAAGAAAAAAGAGTCCCCTTTTCGTGCTAAGTGTCACGAAATCTTCTGCTGCCCACTGAAGCAAGTGCACCTCAAAGAGAACACAGAGCCGGAAGGTTTGTGGCACTATGGATCCATGTTCTGTTTGTTTCTATTATTTTTATTTTTCCATGTATGTCCCTAGAGTGTGCTGTGTGTTTTCCAGCCTGTGTCAGTGTAGCGCAACTGATGCAGGAAGCGTGATGCACTCCATGTCCCCCTTTGCTTGCCTGTCAGTGTCTGATTCAGCTATCATGGGACACTATAATATAAGCCATGTACAGTATCGTTCTAGACAAGAAGTGGCACTGCTTTTTCTTAAATAAAGTTTGTTTGTTTCAGCTCTCATCATTACACACTGCCCTTTTTTGGCTGCCAAAAGTTGCTTGCTACTTAAACAACATCAATTCCTAGTTGGTTCTTTCCAGTAACATTTCTGAAGCTGCACTCTGCTGAAAATACGGCACTTAGGCTCAGATTCAGCTTGTCCCCAACACCTTTCACTCCATAAGGCTTCTGCATAGCGCTAGAGAATGCTCATGACAGCTGTACTTTAGTGAAGCAGGATGAAGTTTGTATGTAATGCACGCCTGGTTGCATTTTGGAAAATGAAATGCATGCAGAGCAGAAAAAAAATAAGTAGAATGTTTTCCTTTTCAGATAAAGCAAAGGTATGGTCTCTTCTAATGCTGTGTTTACTAATATGAAATTACTAATGAGGTATCTATATCTTTAACTTGTTCATCTAGTGTACATAAGATTAAGCTACTTTAAGTTATATTTTTTAATATTCTCTCTTATTGTTCCATATGTGTTTTGCATTACTGCCTCGTATTCCACATGGTAAGCCTTCTACTTTTTGCATAAGCTCCAGTATCTGCCAAGACAAATAATGCTACTGCTGGTAGATGTATTTTAAGATGAAATATTCAGGGCTGGATTCTCCAGGAACGGCAAAGTGAGCAGGTTGGAGCCCTTTCTCACAAATGACTTGCGTTATTCTCTCTGTAATGATGGGCATCGGTTGCTGAGCTGTCACTGTTAGCCCAAAATATTTCAGTCAACTGCTTTCTCCTGGTACATATCCCAAATTTTGCATGAATGTTCTTTGCACCACTTCTTGGAGATCTGTGTCTTTTATTTAAAAAGTATTTTACTAAAATAGCATTTCGTTCTCATCTCAACAGAACTATTAAGTCTGACACAAACACTGGTGTAAGGTGTGGAGAGAGGTTTTTTGTTTCAGTGATGATATAACTGAATATTAAAATTGGGTGTTGAAAACACGAAGCCTAATTCTTCTCTCAGTTCTGGGCCTGACTTGATAGGAGTTGTGTTTTCATAATTCTGAACTCAGTAAACATGAAGGAAAAGTGAATCCCATAGCACTCTTCTGGATTAGCAAATATAATGAATTTCCTGTTATCTGTCAGGATTTGTGTTGTTCATGAGTAAATTATGAGCCCAGAACTGTTCATGTCAAGCTCCTCTAGGAATATGATGACAGCTGAGCTACTAGAGGTGCTCAGCATCCTTGGCAAGTGATATTTGGTGAAATGAAAGGTTCCATGTGAGCCATAAAGAGAAGGGCCCTAAACTTGGCATCATTGACTCACATGCCGTATTTCACTTTTTCTTTGTGCTTATGTGGAACTCCAGCAGAAGCTGATGTTCGTTTCAGTGGAACTTATACTGGGAGCTGGATTCCTGCTGGGGACTAGCTTTTAGCTAGGTCTGATCATTTTCAGTGAATAAATCAGCAATTTACATGCTAATGGCGTGTAATGTTCAAGAGGAACAAGGGAAGTGGAGTTGTGCTGGGCCTTTTATCTCCAAAGCGTGAGTCTCCTGGGGGCATGGTTTGGTTCAATGTTGAGGAATTCAGGATCTGCTGGGAGAGGCTTGCAAGGTGCAGGCTCTAAGTGAAGACCTGGGGAGCATCAGTTCTGCCGTATTGTCGCCTGGAAGCCAACAGTTGCTCTTCTTAGATTCTCCATAAATCTACATGCTCGCTCTCTCCAGCAGCAGCTGTGTTACCATACGCCGCGGAGGAAGGAGTATTGTTAATCATTCTTACTGAAAATGTTTAGTTCTAAGAGGAAAGCTTTTAATCTTCTACTGCAGTATACAAGGATGAACGTCTCTTCCCCTTCCCATTTTTATCCCTCCTCCTCTTCTCCAGGAATTTTGCATTACTAGACAGGGCACAAGAAGCTATGGCCATAGTGAATTATGCCACAACCATCTGAGTTGATGGGAATTCATAGGGGTATCAATTTTTATTGTTGCATGATTTCTATATGTGTTTCTGTGAAAGACGTTGCCTCTAGCATGAGAGGGAAAATATAAGTTTAGGAGTCCTTTTAGCCTCTGTTGCAGCTTATTGCCTGCGCTGCATTAGTCTTTTTCTTCAAAACCTGTGGATTGCCTGGCAATGGTGTTAGACCCACTGAAAGACCGATGTATGTCATCTGCAGTGGTTTGTTGTCATGAAGCTTGAAAAAATTTGGGTACGAAATGATCTGTGCTTTCAGTGCAAACACTAAAACAGTCCATTGAAGTTAATGGAGTGGCTGAAACAAACCCTACCTGAATACCTTCTGGTGTGAACCCAGCAGTTAACAGCTCAATTGTGCTGTGAGGATGAATGGAAATAAATGTTCAAACCTGTTACTGTAGCATAACTTACACATTTTTGAAGGTACAGGAAAGTACGTCAACTAAGAAGCTATTAGGAAACCTCTCTGAGTAAAATGTCATAATGGAAGTTTTATGGAGAACTGCAGTCTTGAAAGACTTGAAAGACTGCAGAGAGTATAAAAATGTACCTTTTTTTATCTGCTGAGTAATGACATGGGAAAACATAGTAAATCCTGCATGTTTCTAACTTTGCAACTCTTTGTCTAAATATTTCATTTAGATTTCTTCTCTGCACTTTTTAACCACTTTCGTACAGGGTTAATGCTTGGGGTACCTCATTTAACACTTCAGGATTTGAACCCCCTAGGCATGTATGATGATACCAGGTAAAAGATTTTCCTGGCTTTTTGTAGGGTGTTTGGGGAATGTTCTACTATTTGCCAGAAGACTTAAATACCACCTCACTCTGGTATCTGAACCAGGTGGCCATCACTTCTCATATCTCAGGCCCATTTCTAAAAGCAAGAGAAGGAATGAGAAAATTAGATCCATGTTTTCTAAATTAACCTGTTTTGGTTTCTTGTTCTTTGCCTGACACCCTACCTGCCTGCTTGAATGCCATCATTTTTCACAGCACCCATACACCTCACATACACCTTAGCAGAATATGTCCAGGGCCAGTACATTTGATATCAGCCTGGAGGACACATAGAAGGTCCTTGGTCCAGTAACTATAGCAAGGACAGTCTTTTTTTAAGTGGTAGATGTGGAAGGAAGGAGGAGAACAGTAGGAAATTACAACAGTATTATTTTCCCAAAATGTGGAAATTTCCATTTGGTTCCAGTGCCAGCAGGGTGATATCTGTCAGTCTAGATCGCAGTTCAGATAGGATGCTGCCTTTCCTAATGCTATGGGAAACTTTGGACTAAGTTAAAAGATGATCTACTGCTTTATTCTGCACCATTCCAGCTTTGTTTCGTGAAAGTCATTCTACAGTTTCCAATGTCATGGATCTCTCAAATGCAATAAAACAAGCGGACCTGACATCCTTACCTGGATGCTAGGTCCTGTGGGCATTGTGCATTGTTTACAACTACATCCAAGCAGCAGCAAAATACAGGCTGTTTTTGTAGCTCCCCTCAAGCCAAGAATACACTGCTAGCAGGAGAAGGGCCATCTGAAGTACATTTTGCAGCTATTTGTTCTCTTAAATAGTTTAAACATAAGCTGCTGCTATCTGTATAAAACATGGTTACATAAAAAGAAGTCTGCTGCTGGAAAACGAATTTGAGTTGTATTATTACATCCAGAGGAGGGAATATAATGAGAAAAATGTTTTTTAAAAACATCCATTGGTTAGTCACAGTCACATAATCAAGAGTCTTGGCCTCTTGCCCACAGTTCTGTTTTCATGTGGGGTTTTTTGCCCTTCCCCACCCCCCAGTAACATTTAGTCTCCCTCCAGGCACACATAACCTTTTTACACAGAAAAGCAGGCAGGCATGGCAAAATATGTACTGGGGATGGGGAGAGGGAAATCTGGGATAGCAGCTGGTAATAAGGAAAGGCAGCTTTCCTCAACCAACAGGAAATCTGATTAGATAGAAAATGTTAAGGATGCTAATGTGAAACAAGCAGCTTTGCGGTTGCCCTTGACAATGGCTTGTTATCTTCATCCCTAGCAATGGGATGACTGGCAGAGCCAGTCCCGGGGGCGAGGAAAAGGTAGGACATTTAAGTACATTATGTGGGAGGCTGGCTCTTCTGCCTATTCCATGTGCACATGCGGTTTTGTCACCAGCAGAAATTCAGAGCCTTTATGTTGTCATACTGAATGTCCCTTTGGCGCTCCAAGCGTCATCTCACCACTGATAGTACTGTTACTTGGCACTCTAATTATACGCTTTTCTTCTAGACCAAATCAGTCCTATTAGCCCAGCTCCCTCATTTAATTATGTTAATACATGTGCATTTCTGCATTTTAGAGGAGAAAAAGAAAGAGTAAGGGGGAGGAGAACCTGTATGTGAAATTACGGAGAACTGTGAGAGGTTTTTAGACTTTATATATTGTTCAGAACTGAAAAAGACTTTATATTCCAGTGGGGAATAATAAAGATGAGCCATGTGAAACATAGGTACATTCACCTGTGCCGGTCGTGTCTGAGATGACCTGACACGCTTGGCTGTGAGACACCAGCAAGGAGGTTTAGCATCCATGCTGCGGGCACATTCAGCCTCAGATTTAATCTGCACCAACAGTCGCCTGAAAGGAACTCACTGGTTCATTGAATAGGGGCTCCTACAAAGTTATGTGATCCTATTTGTAAACTTTATCAGGGTTATGGTCCCTTGATACTAAATTAATCACATTTCCTAATCTTCCATGATTTTTTTTCATCATGACTTCTGCTTTCAGTGGAGGTGAAAAGTGAAGACTTGGTATCCCATTTGCCAAGGCTCTTGCCAGCAGGAGCATTTAACCCTTTCCTGCTGCAGCTGAACTGTCTGGCCTGGAGCAGTTCATCCCAGGGAGGGAAGAGGGAGGGCAAGCAGTCTGCTGTTGCCTGGTGTTGGGCCCTGCAGTCCTCAGTGTTCTCATCATCACCCTTTCCCTCAGCAAAACCTTGTTCTGACTCTGCTTTTGCCTGCACCTCTCGGGTCCTCCTGTGGGGAACGTGAAACTTTGACCTTGCCTCTCTCCTGAGTCCTGGCACTGGCAAGAAGAAGCAATGAGCAATGCCTGAGCCTTGTCCAATGCTAAATGAAAATAAGCTCTAAATCCTGTCTGTCTGGATACACATGGAGCTGCTGCAGCTATGGGACCATATCTGTAGTGAAGGATGATCTAAAAGGAATGACATAGACCACAAAAGCCAAAGGTCTGAAGCTGCCACTGTTATAATGGCTTTTTCCCCCCAAAGAGAAACCGACTTTGACTTGAGTGATTAGATGATAACCTTCTATTTCAGGGCATTGGGAGGCAGTGGTGACAACTGCACTCTTATTTTCTTCAGATGCTTAGTACATAAAGCAGAATAGCTCAGTCCTGTAAGTGGCTGAGCCCTCTTGCCCTGATCCTCCAAAGCCTTTAAGCACACGATTAACTTTAAACATGTGAGTGCTCCCGGCAGAGTCAAAGGGGTTGGGATGTATTTAATGAGCTTACCTGAACGCAGTCTGGGCCTGGCTCGGGTTCAGGCTCAGACAGTGCAAATCCAGAGTAATCCCACCAAAATCCAAGATTTACTCAATATTTACTTGTCTGCAAATGAGATCAGAACCCCCTCATAGAGTTTAATTTGATTTCTTCTTTTCTTACTCCCTTAGGAGTTTATATGGTCCTTATTGCCACAACCATTCATGTGATGGAACATCCTTGTTCTTATAGCATTGCTGTGCAGTAGGGAAATTTAATGTTTCCCATTATAAAGAGGGAAGTGAAGAACTTGATTCTCAAAACTCTTTGGGCATCTCATCAGCGTTGGTAACAGCAACGCTGCCTACTGAATCAGCTGAGCCCTAGGTACTTAACTATTATCTTTGGAAGGTTCTGGGGTGTGACACTTCTAGCCATACAGAAATATCGCAGAGCTGGGAATTCAGCATTTTTCCATAGATTTAAACTTAGAATATGAGGCTTTTATCTTTCTCGTCGGCAGTGGCTCTGCAGCAGCCTGTGCCAGCTGAACTGCCGGCTGCCTCCAGCCCTCCCTTCCTCTTGCCTCCCACCATGTGCTTGTGCGTTGACCTGTGCTTCGGCGAGCTCTGCCACCAAATGCCTTCTGTTCTTACCATGTGAGTTAATGAATGGCCAGCACTATGTGAGCCCAGTTCTGGCCGTGGCAGGAAGGGTGGGGTGGCATGGTGCCTGAAAAATAGACTTTTTCAAGGGTCTGTGGCTCTTGCTGTCAGCTGAACGTGACCCAAAATAAGGATTACAGCTGGAAGATCCTACTCGCTGTGTATGCGCACACCTCTCAGTCCAGGAAATAGTGTGCACTCCTTAGTCTGTTTGTCAGACTTGAAGATTTAGAATAATGTAGCTGGAGGAAATGAAGATAAAATATAAGGAGCTAAGGTAGCCCAGGCACCCTCTTTCTGATAGAAAAAGGATTTCAAACTTAACAGTGCCACTGCTCCTTCCAGGCTGCTGCCCAGGCCAGCAGCTCACAGAGGGGGAGTACAGCTGGTGTCCGGCATAGACGGACTGATGCTCACCCTGCAGTTGCTTCTTACCCAGCACTCTTCAGGGGAGCTGATATTTAAGTCAGCTGGTATTTAAGTTCCTGCAGACTATGTCCTTTGATGAAACCTACTGTTATAAAGTATTTTTGTGTGTACACCTGTTATGGAATCCCTGGGCCCTTTTGGACTATGTTCTTTTTGCTGCTAGATACTTTCTTCAGTGTCCAGATGTCTCCTGACCTCTGTAAAGAATGGTCACATTTCAACCTTCTAGTTGGTGCTGATTTTCCAGCTTATGCAGACCTGCCTTTCTGGGTGACTGTCCTCACGGAGTCATCAAGTCAGTGGTCCCAAGTTCATAGGTAATAGATACACCGGGAGAGGCACTAAGAGTCCTCACAGTACTTTTATCTGCCATCTCACCTGGCCACAAGTAACAAACTGGAAATTAAGTGGTTTATTGAACTGGGTTTTTCCAGTGGGAAAATTCAAAGGTGCAGCTGTAATTATGAATTGTGTAATTATTAGCCAAATTTGCACTCTGGAGCATCAGAGAAGTTTAAGTAATGGCATTAGGAGCAGTTTTAGTGCTTTTATTTCAAGACAATGGATTTTAATTCTCAAGCTGGAGCTGGCCTCACCACTGAACAAGTCATGACAACCTAAAGAGAACTCTTATCTCTTACCTTACCTGTGTACTCTTCAAGGCCAATCTTTCATCTATGCCTTTTGCTATTTTGCTCTCATCTCAGAATAAATATTCGTTATGGAGACAGTATCTGGCACTTAGCATATCTGAAGTAGGATATTTAGACCAAATGAGTCACACTGATGTTCTTTTCTCATCTCATCTTTAAAGGACTCTCTAAGAGCTTCGAAGAGTGCTCCTTGTATGGAGGAAGGCCTCTGTCTTGCTACTTTTTCGTTCCATGACTCTCCTGAGAAAGCATCAGACTTCGCTCTTCAATCTGTCCTCATTTTAAATAAGATGATGTAGTTCTTTATTAATAATGAAGGTTCTTCTTTGTACCTTACTCAACTACATGGCCCATCATAATTATTGCAAGACCCTTTATTAGTGGTAACATCTGTAGTATTTAAATATTGGCCTTTGGGTTGAGAGCACACCAAATTTTTCATGCTGTCCTAGGTTAGGACAACTCTGGAAACAGGGAGTTCTGAAACTTTTTAGTTTTCACTGGGAAGTTGTTTCCTTTCCCAAGGCAATCACTTACAAAAGCATCTGGGCATGTCTACGTGGTGCAGCAGAGCGTACTGCAGAGATCCCCTAACAACCGTCCCACATCTATGCAACCCAGTACAGCACTGTGCAATGGCATTGGTAATCTCAGGGATAATTAGCTTGAGTAACTCACAGTATTATGTTGCAGCATGTCTATGGTTTCCAGTTCCAGGGTTAGCTCAGCCCATATGTAACTCAGGAGTTTCTGCTCTTCATTCCATCAGCAGTCTGGGCCTTCAGCAGCTGATACCTCTGAGTGCACAAAAGTGAAGCCACAACAAATGGCAAGGTTCATCAGAAAGTCTAGCAGACTCCTTACCTCTAGGATTATCTGGAAAGGAAGAGGAAGGCAGTCTTACTTCAAACTCAGTCTGGTCTTTATGTGCCCCCTCAACTCAGTTTTTTTTCCTCTTATGCTTCTCCTTGTTCTGGATACTGCCCTGTATCCACTGCTGTGGATGCTTTCAGAACAAAGCTGAAGAATTTGCACAATAGTGCATTTTATTTCAAATAAGTGGTGAGCATGCTATGCAGTAACATGGGTTAGTGTTCTTTTATGATTGCATAAGCGGTTAACTTTTGGCAGTAGTGCGTTTGTCTCTATTTTTTGTTCTCTTTTAAGTGTCCTGACCTGTAAAGGTAAAGAAACTGAAGAAGCTTTACCAGACATCAGTGAGCACAACAGAGGTCCAAAGACTGCAAAAGGCCAGAGTTTTCCTAGAACACTTACATGAAATTTCTGAATGCTTTTTTGGTAGTGTTTGGGAAAAGTCAGTGCTCAGACTGTTTCATATTCAGGTTTTTGCCCACTGGTGTCTATCTACAGCGTTTTCCGGCTATGTACAAGTTATTTGATTTTGCTTACATGCTTAAAAAAAACCCAGCTTTTGTAGGATAGTGCAAAATATTTGCACATCTTCTTTTAAGCCAGCTCTTGTCCTCTAAGCAGAAAAGTGGGCAGTCAAGCAATGGTCTTCAGGAAGACTGAACAGGTGATTGCTTGGTATTGATCCCAGTGTGCATCTTTGTTTCATGTGTTTGAAAACAGAGACAGACAGATTTTTTTCTTTTTTTTCCTGAAAGACTTAAGATTACAGAAGAGGTTGGTTAAACCCTAAAGATTACAATGGACATAAACCTGCAAAGGTTCTGACCTGCAGAGGTGTATCCAGCACACGGCTGTACATCCTCTTCAAGTGACACAATGTTCCTTGAGCTCCTGCTGTAAAGAAAATGATGGTGCATTTTGGAAACAAGGAGAAATCCTTTCTCAGGCATCTTGGATACTCCTGATCTGAAGCTGTCTGCCACAGTTTTCAAGTGCGCTAAAAAATTCTTGCATGTTGATTTAGCAAGGAAAAAAAAATGAAGAACATATACAACTTACTGCACAAGAAGTCTTTAGGTACCAGCTGTCTTTCACGCTTGACATTTCCACGTTACACAACAGTCCCTTCTAGAAAGGTTATTGGTGCAGCTGTCTTAGTTCTCACTATTCTACAGTATCTGGTCAAATGTAGCGCTCTCAACAGAATAAAAATCTAGTGGCCGCTTTTCAGATTTGTGCCATCATCATTAAGCCAGATTTTAATTTGTTTTGTGTGGCCCCTGGCATAGAGAAGTCAGAAAAGCATCTATGTATAGAGTGGTGACCGAGTGTAATGTTATGCAAATATCTAAGCATCTTGATTGTTTTGCTGGAGCCCCATACAGAAGACAAATCAAGTAGCCCAGCTCTGATTCCTCTTAACTGCTGTGATTGAGGTTTAGGTTTCTTAATAAATATTTTCTAAATAACAGCTTAACCTTCCTCCTTATGCTTGGTTTTCCTTCTTGTTACAATACATCTGTCTCAGGGTTTCTTTCCTTGGATCTTGTGGAAGAGGCACATTTCATTCCTCAGCTGTGTTCCTTGCAACCTTTATGAGAAAGTTAGAAGCTTAGCTAGCCCTAGAGCCTCACATCCTTAGAGGACAAAAATAAGAGGTTTGCTATAGAAGGTGAAAAAGTATTTATACCTTCGAGTCAGCAGAACTTACTCCATGCAGCAAGCTGGTACTTCAGCATCCGTTGAAGATGCATCAATAAACTGTCATGAGACTGCTGAGGTCATGGAGGGCTCTGATGCCAGTAAACTGCGGGCTGGTGACTTCAGGAATAGGGGGTGTTTTCACTCATATCTCCTGCCTGCCCTCACGGACATCGTTGGTTTGGAAGCTTTACCAGCTTTGACTTCAATGTTGTGAAGACAGGTGGAGCTGCAGAAAAAGAGCCTGCCATGAAGACCATCTGCAGGACAAGAGTCTGGGTCTGCAGCGAATGTGGTGCTAAGTTTTCCGTCTTCTGAAAAAGGCGTTAACAGCGTAAACCACGTTTGTGGTGATGTCGGGCTCTTCACTAAACCTGCCTTTCCTCTGAGCAGTCATACGGTTTTTCATTTCTGTAACAGGTGATGCCAAATATGACACTTAATTGGAAGAGTTGTTAAAAATACAGAGTTTATTTCAGTTGTGCACCTTTGCTTAACTGGTGCCTGCTCCTGTTTCTCTTCCTCTGCAACTCCAGCTTGTTTGAGTCAGTAGTTGAAGACTGAGTTTTGCTCTCTAGTTGCTCTTGCCTCTGGTGAGTATAATCATTCTCTCATTTCAGACAAGTGGCAAAGCTGACATCAAATGTTGCTAGTGCCTCTCAAATATTGTTAGTAAAAAATGTTTAAGCGTCACATAGGGTGTTCTCTTTTAATGATGAGCTATCAGCATTAACCCAGTAGAGTTCATGTGGCTGGCCTTTTAATGATAAATTTAGATTAAATACACTGTAAAAACAGTAGTAAGCAAAAATTTGAATGGGAATTGAGCTTCCAAATGCAAGTAAGCAGTTTCTTAAATCACTTGGATATTAAATTAGATAAATGTAAAAATGGTGAGAAATTTTGCTGGTCTTTGTACTAATCACAAAGGAGCATGTTTAGGAAATTATTATTTTAACTGAAAATAATTTCATGTAGTGCATTTAATAATATGTGCAGTGAAATGTACAGTCAGTGTGATATGGTTCTGGATACATAAAAAAAATACAGTGCTAGTTATTTCAAAGTTGAGGGAAGCTCTGACTCAAAACAAGCTCTCCTGCTGGTGCTGAAGAACATATTCTTCATGATATGCAATTGCTACTCAAGTGGAAGTATATTTTATATTCTCTAAATAATAAATAAGTTGTATATTCTCTAAAATTCAGATGGATGCTCTGCTTGAAAAATTCCTTTGCCCCTTGATAGTTTCCCTCTGCATAACAGACAGGGAGGGTATTTAAAATCATTTGTCTGCTAGGTTGCTGAGCCAGCTACCTTCAAGACACGCTGATTAGCCTTGAGAAAGACTAAGCAGATTGCCAAAAGGTTCCTGAATTGACGTGGACGACTCCTCTTTAAGAGTGATGACCTTCTAACCAAAATTAATAAGTTGTTGTAAAGGATGGCGGTTTCTCTTGGCTGCTTGTTCTTTGGCACACTAAGGTACATGCTTTCCTAAGGATGTCTGTTCTGTGTGTAAATAATATTTCTTTCAAATTCAGAATATAGGAGAACATCTTCAGGACGTAACATCAGCAGATGCTCAGCTTGTGCAGGCTGGTACCATTGGGAACTCTGAGGAGTTGACAGGTCATGTGTCTTGAAGACACTTTTGAAGATAAATGTACTTTTCATTTGCTGAAAAACACTTCTATTCCCCATTCCTATTAATTTGAAAGCAAGTTGCAAATAACTGTGGACTAATGATCAAGATGAAAGATGGGTTGAGTAGGGTGGCAAACAGTGATAGGAGAATGGGTATAAAGAGCAGCAAGGAGGAGAGGGCGGTTTTTGAACCGTAAGGCATCATGGTACTGAGGAGGAGAGGCTGAAATGGGAGAAGGCGAGCCAAATGACAGGGAAGAAAAGTCTGCTAGGAGAGTCGTTAAGAAGTTGGTGGTATGGACAGGTGAGCAGTGTGCTTTTGGATGAACTTGTTGGCTGCAGGTGAGATCCAAAATTGAATAGGAGAGGGGTCCCTGAGCTCCAACAGAGTTAGAAGGCTACTGCATTGGAGAGGAGTTGGAAGCCCCTTCTGGATGGAAACCTGAAAGTGAGAGAAATGACCTGGAGAGGACAGAGATCTCAAAAGAAAAATAGACTGGTTACTCAGCTGCAACTTTGTTTTGAGTAACATCATCTTTATTACACCAACACTGCCAGAGAAGCATGGTCTGTTCTCCTTGGGTTGTTCTGCCTCACCCTGTGAAGATCTGACCCCATGAACTGACCAGCGAGATGCACAAAGCACAGCAGCTTCTTCTCTAACTCCATGTTCACAGCTCTGTATATGCCCTCATATGCATGAAATGATTTAATAATCTAAACAGTGGATTCCAACCGCACAAGTAATTGTCCATATCCTCAACTTATGTATATTTAATGAAGTACATTGAATTCTGTAGAATGCTGCCAATTTATATCTGATCAAGTATTTATGGGCAGATTCTTCAATTTGAACATGCAAATGAAAACGTGCATAATTGTTCATCCAAGAGACTAACTGAGGAAAATCACAGGGCGGCACTATGACAATTTGTTCTTGATATAATCTCTCCTATAGCAGAATTTGTACTGCCTTCACAGAATTGAAAAGGTACCTTTTAAAAACTAATGTCTCANAAAGGACATCATTAAAAAAACAAAACAAAACAAACACCAAACAAACCCAACACTGCTGCCATGATTTTTTTTAGTGGTGTGTTTTCGAGTTGGGGTTTTTTTTTTTAGGAGTTTTATTGCCAGCTTTTAAAGTCGGCTTGTTTCCAGCAGAATGATGTTGAGATGGATGCTTGCTGACATTTTTCTTCCTAAGTCCTTGGCCAGACTCTTATTTATGGGTAAAATTGGAATTCACTCATCCTGGGATGGATGCGGTGAGAGTGGTAGTTGGCTTCAGGTTAACTTACTGTCTGAGTTCTGTAATACATTCCCAAAGATTTTATCACATACCTTTGAAAGGCACCAGTGACTTGACTTGGTGTTGCAGAGGAGTTCTATATTTAGCTCTCCTCTCGTACAGGAGCTGTTTCTTATTCAAGTGCCAACCTCTCTACCTTCATTCCTTGTTTTATTTCTAGCAATCTTGCTGTATAACCTGTGTTTCATGAGTCATTCTGTTTCCCTCTGAGTCGGTGTCTGAGCTCAATCTGCTGTTGCTCTAAGAAGTCCATCTTCTCTGTTTAGTTCTAGGGCAAGGATTCTGTCTGGGAGCTTGGGGAAGGAGCATCCAGTAAAATAGTGTCAGCTTTTCAGTCTCCTGGAGTTGATGTCTGTGATGAACACTTACTTTTAAGGACACAAATCTGTAGGAAATTTTTTTTTATAATCCATAAGTCAAGGTTTATAAGGAAAAACATGCAAATCTAAACTCACACACCAGATTTCTCAAGAGAGTTCTATTGCTGTGGGTTGGTTAGAAAGGAAACTTTAGTTAAAAGGTTCAGTTGTACTACTTTGATTTAGGATGGGACTCCAGGGAAGGATCAAAACAGATTGGTTCTTGCAGTTGGTACTTTGAGCAAATTCACAAATAGTTTAGGGCTTCTTTATGGTCTTTAAAAATCTAGTGGCAACAATGTTAGAGTATGGGAGAGTTGATGTCTGATTTCTCCATCGTTGTAATAACAAGACTTGTTATTTTTTATGTAGTATGACTTGTTCAAATTCGCATTGCCCCATTTGAAGTCAATGGATCTTGAAGCTGTGAAGCGGAGGCATTGCAGGAGTGTAGTGAGTATTGGCTGAGAACCTGGCTCCTAATGCTTTCTTCTAACTTCTTGAGAGACTAAATACTCAAGGTTGATTTTATATGTAGTGCTGCCAAATGTTCTAGGAATCCTCTGCCACTCCATTAAGCTTAGCTGCAATGAAGGTCCTGTAAAGAACAAGTGATAATGTCTTTACCTGCTTCAGCTACTCCTAATAGCCCTTCTTCTCATCAGTCTACTAAAAAACAAATGAGAGGGGAGGTGGGAGGAACAAGAAGAAATCCATATGAGCAACACTGAGAGATCTTATCTGGAACCATGTCTTCTCCAGCTTTTAAGAGTGTCTGTAACGTGAACCCTGCAGACCTAGGAAGGAAGTGATTTCAAAACTGGGTTTTGTTAAAGAAATGTGGTTCACCAAAAAAGGGGTGTGACTGTGCAAATGTGTCATATTATTGCATAGGTCACATTTTATTATCAACTTTGCATTGCATAAATTGATTACTTCCATTTGGGGTCTAAATTAAGACAGGAAAATACTTTATACTTTTTTTTCTCAAAGTGTTTTTTTTCTTTCTTTCTCTCTTCATTTTTTTTTTTTGGATAGTATAATTTTATGGATTCCCCGCTCTGCTTTCCAGCTTTGATACTGGGAGATCTGAAAATAGTTAGGAACTTGAGACAATCTGAAACTAGACTGGCTTTAAAATCTGTGTTCTTAAATGGTGTCTGGCTATGAGATGCCTCTGGGATGTGCACAGTCTCTCTCTCAATCACTTTTATTAATTGTACTTCCTGAGCTCCTCTGTGCTGAGGAAATTCCTAATTTAGGGGACATGGAGCTAGGAGGGTGGCTGGCTACAGCCACCACCCATTTTTAATGCTTCAGAAACTGTGGGAGCAGGTCACTGCCTCCTCTGTAACCATGTGAAAGTCTCCCGCGCATTTGCAGGAGTGTTCACTGGAGTCTTCCCATGTGGACTTCTCCTTTCATGGTTTATAGAGGTTCTTCATTATAAGCCATCTCATCCTCCATTTTTTGTGATAACAAGACTGGAGGCCAAGCTGGGAAATTATCCTAGTCTTGCAAAATTGTTCTAAACCTTTCCCTCTCCCTTAAAGATTGCTCTGAAGACTAGTATATCAACATATCTTACAGGGTACCTGTCTTCTTTAACAAGACTGCTTGAACTAGTAGAAGATGTGCGAGTTTTTCCAACATGATGGAGAAAACTATTGGAATATTAGAGAAGGGTGTAGTTTGGGCACGAGTCAGGGCTTTGCACGTTGGAAAACTTCAGATAGTCAGGAATTGGAATCCATGGATTGTCTGTCCATCTCAACAAATGAGCTAACAGCTCAGACAGCTCAATCTCTTGTCATGTCCTCTCAGGGTAACTCTGTGATGCCATTTCACTTCTTGCATTTGGTTGCAGGGCAAGGAAGTGAAGAGCAATACATGTATTACATTCAGTGTAGCCTGAACTGATCAGTCTGTTTTTCATGCTCCTGCATAGGAGTACTCTATCTGTGTTATTTTTAAAAGCTATTAATTATGTTAATAGTTGATGCAGAAGTCTGCTTTTTTTAATTGTCCTCTACCCAAAGATGTATCTTTCCTTGGACTAAAAGGTATTTTCCCTGGATAAAAAGTCACATTTTTCTTTAAAAAAAATTTGTCCACCTGGAGGCCGAAGTCAGGAGAACCAGTGAAATCTCTTGGTCTCTTTCACTGCTAACAAATAATCATCTCGTAGGTAAAGGATGGCCAAATTTTATGTTCTATACACATATCCAATCAGTAAGTTCAAGTTATATTGCATATAAACAAATGCAGGTAAAGATCTTCTCTAAAGTCTCCTCTGCTGATACCTCTACAGAGTGTGTTCACTTTGATAGTGTTTGGCAGAGAGAAGGGCATCAATGAAAAATACAGTTACTAAGTACAAACTATAAACACAGGAATGGCTAGGAAATTAAAGTGTGTAGGAAAATCAAAAAATCAGTGTAATTCCTGTGTTTTCCTCCTTGGTTGTCAGGTTTGTGAACTAGAACTTAAATATTAGTGAGCAGAAACACTAGCAAACATCCTCTTCACAGAGAAGAGACTGTTGTGCTTGCTGACTCACGCTGGCATAGTTTCAACTTTAAAAGACTTTTAAAAGTTTATTGACTGGGTAAGCTACCCTGCAACATTAATTGCTGTTGTCCCAGGACAGTGTATTTCCACTTAACAATGCGATTTCATTAAAGTAATAGACTTGGTTCTTACTTGTACTAGGTCATTCACACATTTTGATGGTTGGAAGGAGCCTTGCAGTGACCTTAAGTTATTCTTTTAAGAATGTTACATCACCTTTTAGTTCCCTTTGCACTAAGGGCAAATAAAAGTCAGGTGTAATTGGATTGTGTGCTTCCTTAATAATGAACAAATATGTGAAATGGCTTAAGACAGTCTTGAGATTTTTTTTTTTTGTAGCCTCTATACTATAATTAAGTCTGTTAGTGTTGAATAATGGGAAAGTCAGGAGTATGTTCTTTCTCATAGTAAATGAAGGAAAATGTCAATGCAGAGACCAGGTTAGATATTCTGCGCAGCGTATCAAATTGTTCTTCATGGCAAAATCGCTTGATCAGGACAATTAATGCAGAGGTGTTGTGACTAGGTGTAAAAAGAGCTGAATAGTGTCAAGTTTCTAATAAGTGCTCTAAGTTCATGTCTCCTATTAAGCAATGGGAGGCAGGAATTCAACAAGGAGAAAAGATCTTTCTATGCATGAATTGTATATGAATTGAGCAGCATTCCGCATAGAAGAGTTTTACAGCAGGAAGCGTGGAGCTAACCTCACCCACAAAGTGCTGTAGTAAGTTTTCTACTTGGCTTTCAAACCTGAGAGGATTAGTTTTTTCTGAATTGCAAGTGGGCTGCCATGACTCAAGGCAGAAGTGACATTAGATCATCTGAATAACAGAGGCCACAGAATCTCTTCCAGACTGTCGTATTAAGCCCAGCACTTTGACTCAAATACATATTTTTGAAAGTTATCTCATCTTCAGGATGCATCATCTTGGTGGTCTTGTTTTTCTCTCAAACTAGAAAATTGCTCTGAAAAATGGTTGATGCAATCATCTTCACTTACCATAAAATTTCCTTTGTCTTACCCATATTTTAACTGTATTTTCTAGACAGACTGGGTTTTGGTATATTTAAAGAAAAGCATAAAGATTTTCATTAAAGCGTACCTAGAATAGCATGGTATGTTAATGGAAAATTGGTTTGCGTGGAGTCCTGTAGAAGGAAAGTTCCCTGACTGCGCTTGCTACAGCTGCAGAGCATCTGCCCAAGGACAGTTTGTGCACCAGTGTTACGCAGGGAAGGTGGGGACAGCAGGGGGACCTGTGGCTTCCCCACCCACAGGGAAGGCGTGCAGCCTTTGGGCCAGTTCCAGCAGTGCCCTTGGAGAGCTCCCCTGAGTACTAGTCTAGGTTTGGGGTGGGTTTTTTAATGAAGTTTACTCCAAAAGCATTTGGGACCCAGTAGGGAATTATTTCCAGCTAGTTCATGAGCCTAAATTTGGAAAATTGTTGTCAGAGGATTTCAAACCCATTCATTTGCTTGCAGAGGTCTGTCAACAGAAGTGATGCGCTAGGAAATGCTCAAGGGGTGGTGTGTTAGTGAGAGTCCTCCTGTGCTGAGGTCTCTAGAAAGAGACAGACTTGCCCTTCAGTCAGGGCTGAAGTGCTTTTTGGTAACTGAGGGACTGAATAAACCAAGCCTGTTCTTTTCTGGAAGAAAGCCATTCTTGAATTAAGTTTCAAGTAAGTGTCATTTTTTATTTCTCCTCTTCCCTTCTCTATTTTAAAAGTGGATAAATACAGTGGAGGGAATGGGAATCATGAGTATAAAATTAATGCTCCGAAAATGTTCCCGTAAGTTCTGGAGTCGGAGAGCAAAGGTATTGGCAGGCTTTCCCTAACGGCTTCTCAAACTTGGGTCTTACCTATCTTATAATTTGAGAATTATCCTGTCTCCAAGGTCATAATCATAGTCTCTATGATTACAGACCGCCATATGTACAGGGAATGTTATCAGAATACTGTGACCCTTGAAGTCTCCTGTAGGTTTGCCCACAGGAGGCATTTCTTATCTCCTCCAAGCCTGCTGTCTTGGTACTCTCCTCTCTGTGCGTCTCTGGCACGTGAAGAAGACTTAACTTTTGTGTTGCTCTTCTTGCCCCAAGAGAGACCCCCTGAACAATCAAATTGCATTTAGATCAGGGTTATGTAGGATGAGAAGGTGCTGAGGGCTGGGGAAAAGAGGCCACATATGTTTCAGATTTAATGGTGTGGTGAATTATGAGTAACTAATTGGAGTGGTGTAATTAAAGGCAGTTAATCAAACCAGGGAAACATGCGTATTTGCTAAAGGGCTATTACTGTCTTTGTTATCAAATAGAATTCAGACATTGGCAAATAGTAAGGTGATTGACAATTCATTTTAAAATTATGCAGCTTTGAAACCCCATACCCTCCAATCTGCAATAAAATGAAGTTTAAGAAATTGGCATAAATGAACATGCAACTATAAGGCTAGGGGAAGGCTGGTACAGCTAGTGAGCAAGTACGGAAATTGCCTTTTAAATCCATTTTAACAAAGCAATAGGAAATTGTTTTATTAGGGCTCCTAAGAGCTGCATATGCTATGATTGATCTGATCATGTAAGATATTGATCGCTGAGAACCTTTAGCTATAAGGAGACAAGTACAGGTTGCAGAAATATGCATTAAATGTATCAAATACATATTTTAAAATGCTGATTACAGAGCAGGACTTCAGGAGGAAGGGAAAAGAAAAATAGGGAAACATTCAAATTTGGCTAGCAGGAGAAATATTACTTGAACTGTTTTAGATTATTCAGATTGGGACACAATGGCTTTTTGTCACCAAAAAAATGTCTTGATTAATAATATGGAAAAGTAGGTTTTAGTTTTACAAATGGTACTGAATTGAGAGTCAAGCAGATAATGAGAAACAATTTAATCTGATGCATGAGGAGGATTAATTTTGAGTATCTGGGTTGTAATAGGGCAGCACAGCTCAATGCAGATAAATGGAAGATAATAAGCTTAGGAGTAAAGAACTCCATAGTAAATGACTGCACAGATAGATGCTGCAGCAAGCTGACTTGGGGAAAAAAATGAGAAGTTACTGGAGAAAAAATTGCCTATTCAGCAGCAAAGCCAGAGAGGAAATGGGATATTGAACCGCTGCTGCTGAAGGGGAATAGCAGAGACCTTAAAACACTGTGGTTAGTGCTCACCAGTGCGCTATAACACTGGCGGTGGAAAGGCAAAGTGCAAGTTCCAGAGGAAAAGGCAACTCACATGGATAGAAATGGTCCTTAAGGTTCAGAAATCTCTATAGAAAACCAAAATCCTGTTTCTGAGAGAAGCAGAGCATTTGTAGTTTTGTAGCCCATTGGCACAAGACGTGTAGATTTTTTTTCCACCAATGCCAGGTGGAAATTTTGATTCATGTAATTTGGGCTTCATATGTTCATGAAATTCAGAGCAAAACTGGGGAAGCTGCCAAAGGAAACCTCCACAGAGATCCTTGGGGGGGGTCAGAGGGGGAAGCCCATGCTGTGGAGCAGAGCTCTCCTGAGAACTTTCCTCTTTGGCATCATGAGAGTGAATCATCTCTACAGCAATGCCTGACTGGGACAAAGTGTAGGGCAGCGTGATGGAAGGAACCAAGGTATAAGGCTCAGAAGAGAAGAAAATATAGTCTACGCTGTGGTGAACTTGTGGGAGCCTTGCTTTTGGAAAAAGTTCCTCTGCCCTTTCTACTTAAATCTGTAATGTTTTGGCCTTCAGTGTTTTTATTTTTCCTCTTGTTTTAGAATGCATTGCTGTGATTACTTTATCCAATTTAGCTTTTCTAATGCATTCATAGCATAATACTAGTGCTGTTGTAACCATAATGGATAAGAAATCAGACATGGTTTGTAGGAAAATGTGGTGGTTTTAACCACCCTTCGAGCCCCACGTTGGGCGCCAAAAAGGACTGTCGTGGTTTAGCCTCAGTCGGCAACTAAGCACCACGCAGCCGCTCGCTCACCCTCCCCCTCCCCGGTGGGATGGGGGAGAGAATCGGAAGGGCAAGACTAAGAAAACCCACGGGTTGAGATAAGAACTGTTTAATAATTGAAATAAAATAGTAATAATAATAATAGTAATAATAATGATAATAATAATAATAATTGTAATGAAAAGGAGAACGAGAGAGACAAACAAAACCCAGGGAAAAGAAAACAAGTGATGCAACCACTCACCACCCGCCGACCGACACCCAGCCAGTCCCCGAGCAGCGATCGCTGCCCCCCGGCCAACTCCCCTCGGTTTATATACTGAGCATGATGTCATATGGTATGGAATAGCCCTTTGGTCAATTTGGATCAACTATCTTGGGCTGTGCCCCCTCCCAACTTCTTGTGCACCTGGCAGAGCATGGGAAGCTGAAAAAGAAAGTCCTTGACTAGCCTAAGCACTACTTAGCAACAACTAAAACATCAGTGTGTTATCAGCATTCTTCTCATACTAAATCCAAAACACAGCACTGTGCCAGCTACTAGGAAGAAAAGTAACTCTAACTCAGCTGAAACCAGGACAATACTAAAAGATGCTGCTTCTCCTTAAAGTTGTTGCTCACTTCATACCTAAAGAATGCCATAAATGTGCCCTTTTTTTCGATATTTCCTTCCACCTGGCAAGATGTCTGTCTCCTTTCCTGACATCATTTGGTTCCATTTGCAGCCTCAACTCAGGATGGCTGTAAGGATCATTCTGTGTTTACTTGTGGCAGAAATAAATAGCATAGATATCATGCTTACACACTGCGTAATCGTTCTTGAAAGGTTAGCACAGGTGGCAGAGCCTGCTCTATGACTGAGACCAGTAAAGAGTATGTGCTTGTAGTTAAGACTGAATATATTGTAAGCTAGACAGTAAAGCAAGAAGGGGTGATGATGTCTATTGTTACTGTAATTGGATTATGGTAATATCTATCCATGGTTTAGTGTTGTCTCGTATAACAAAAGCTGTTCCATTCCTACCCAAAAACATGACAATCTAAGTAGATACTCCTGGGTATTATTTCTGTGTCAAATAATAAATCTACATGAAGGTCAGTTAAAACACAGGATTTTCTGTCCGTTCTCACGCTGCTGGTAGGAGATCAATAGCCCTCGTTGCAATGTGTCAGAAAGAGACTTCTTAGCTGGGAGTGTGGTTGGCCCAGTAATTATCCTCTGCATCTTCCTTGCAACATACACTCACCAAAAATTTTGGGTTACGTTCTGAAGTTTAACAAGTGCTCTAAAGATGTCCAGCTTACCTTTAAGGATAAAATATTAAAGGTAAAAGACACATAGGAGCAACGTACTAGCCTCTAGGGATGCTCGAGCATTCCAACTTAACAGAAATTTAATTAGAAAGGCAAGTAATTAAAGAATGAACATTAATTAAAAATCAATAGTTTCAGCAACTGTTCATGTTCTCTTCCTCTGCTGTTAATATACATATTTTTTAAGGTAAAACCCTATAGAACAGTAGTCTCATCATGCCTCAGGTATGCCGTCAACACTGAAATTCATTTAGATGTACAAGCTGGGACTGCGTTGTAAAGCCACTTGCACATCATTGTGGGGACAATGTGGCCTGGTGGCCTTTGTGCAGGCAGGCACAGCTCCCTGGCCACAGAGGGAGGGTGGCCTTTGTCCCTGCTTGCTCCTTGCTGCATGCGGCCCTAAGGGTGCCTAAAGCCGGGGCTGGGCCTGTTCTTCCTCCGACCCTTCAAGCTGACAGAAGGACCGTTACTGGCAGACTCGCTTTCCATGGCCCATTATAGCAACACGATGTTGGAAGCCACATGTGTGAAATGGATGTAATGTAAGTGCGAGTAAGCAGCAACATGAAGCCTGGGTGTCCTTGACACCAAGCTGGGCGTAGCGTCTTCATTGATTCCTGCGGCTCTCAATGCACACATCAGTTCAAACACACGAATGCCCAAGCAGGTTTGCTTATACCCTCTTTTTCTGCTAATTATATTTTTATGGCTTTAGAATTCAAAAGCAAACTTTATTTTTATAAAGCCTTGTGCATGTCTAATGAGAGTCTTGACATGAAAGCTTTCTCCATCCACAGGTACCTTGGGAATCCGGAGAGTGTAGGAGCCCTGCTGCCGTACCAGGGCACTTTTCAATTATACATTTTTTTGTCATGATCTTCTAAATCAGAGTAACCCAGAATGAGTTTAACATAGTCCTATAATTACTAAACCTTGTTCTGCCTTTTCACCTCTTGCATATACAGCTGTGAAGGCATTTTAATAGAAGACTGTAAGGTAATAGGTTTGATCTCATATGTTAAAATCTGTTATTGCAGCTAAGCAATACTCACAGGGGACAGAGGAGGTGTGAACCAGCTCGTGGACTGGGGGAGTTTGAACTTCATGGATTGGTCTAGTGACAAGACTGAGAGCGGCTCAGGAGCACCTATTCCCTTTGGCACCCAAACTCCAGTTCTCTGCCCAACGCTCTGCAAAACCGTCATGCTCCCTATCTTGCCAGCATGAATATCCTTTCCAAACACTATCCCGTGCTTTCTGCAGCCTTGTTGATCTCTGCCAGTTCAGCAGGACCGATGCAGGCTCGCCACCACAGAGACGTCGAGCTGTGTGGCCTTAGCGAGATTCACTAGTTCTAATTATTGATAGAGTCTCATAAATCAAAATTCTGGAGTCTGCCACGGAAGTCTGTCAGCGACCCAAAGGCCAGTGATTAACCTGCATACTGATTTCACAGTGACACAGAGGCACCCCTGATTTCCACGGTCCATGGAAGGTAATCACTGTAACTGGAAAGCAGTCGGCGAGAGCGGCGTGTCAGACCGTGCCGCGTGGGTCGTACCGGTGCCCCGTGTGCTGCACTGTCTGCGGCAGCTCCCCGTGCTGCAAGCTCTTTTCTGAGCCTTGTTCCCTGACACCAGCGTTTCTTTGGCCCTGTAGCACCAAACATGTAGTAATTATTCTAACACTGCGTTATGCAGAGTCAGGAAAATTATTATTACCCAAGGCAATTTTATATACATTACAAATTTCTTTTACAGTTATCACTTTAAATTAGGACAAAATGCTCTGTGATTCGTGACTTGATCCAAGGCTCCAGCCAAAGAAACAGAAATGTGTGTGAGGAGGGAGCTGATTTTGTTCTGTGCTGTGCTTTCCGCTTCCATGCAACTTTATGGTATGTCCAAGAGATGTAAGTGAAAAAGGAGATTTTCCAAAACATAGATAGAGTACTTATCTGGTGCGTGATGTGGACAAGAGAGGAAAAAGATAGAGTTGGAAAAATCCAGAAGAGGCTCATCAAGGGCGGGTTTTCAGGGTCTAACCTCAGAGCTCCGGCCGTGGAGGCTTGGTGCCGTTATTACTCTGACACAACAGGCTTGGGATAAATGTCTCCACTCACCGAGCTCCAGTTCAAATTTACTGCCGTGAAGCATCCATCTCACTGGTCTTCTTGGAACCTGCCTGCCTTCAGGCCCATGTAAAAGACCGCAAATCAAGCCTCACCTTTTTTCACTTCATTTCATAGGTCTAACTTTTAAAAGAAATTTCTGTTTTAAAATGGTACAATCAAAAAGTCAGTTTAAGTAACAGAATATTCAACAGTTACTAAAGCCTCCTTCAACAGATTTGAGTACAAGACTGAAAATGAACTGTTATCTTTTCAGTTATACTTACAGAATGCAGATTTGAATTGCAAAAAGGCCATTAAAAATAGCTCGTGCAATTTAAAACAGACTGACTCAAACTGACAAAGCAGAAAATAACATGAACTAGAGATGCACTTGTGTGCTATATCATGTTAATGATTCTGTTTTCTAAACCACGAACATCTCAATAATATATGCTGTTTCCAAACAAACGTATGTTTTATTAAAATAAATTAAGATAGAGAAAAATACAGCAGTGTGGGATGGGAAAGAAAACAATTATTCAGGAAGATTAAACTTGCTATACATCAGAGGCTGGTGGCGTGTCTCCACTGGGATTTTGTGTACTGTTTGTAAAGATTTTATCTGCAAATTTTGTATCTGGACTCCAGTCATTTTGTATGCAAGACCACGAGTATTACATGACAAAGATACAGCACAGGAGGAAAAGTTTTCCAAATGTTGTACGTAGATACTTGCTTAAAAGCCATTCTGGAGTTCCAGTAATCTAACCTTTGAGATTCAAGAGGACAGCAATGGTAGAATAGAAAATAGTGGGGGGTTGTTGTTACATGTTTGGTCTAAAGGTGAAAGCATTTGTATTTTGAAATAATCTACTTCATGTAACTGCTTGGGTACAATGGATGTTTGACAAAAGAAGTAAGTTAAACCCCTTGTGGCAGCAGCTATGTTACACTGGCAATCAATGTAATAGCACGTGCCCTTGTGTCTGGGGCTGGAGCGGTGATGCCTCTTCTCTGGGAGCCAGGCTGTGTTCGCATTCTTCACGCTGAGGCAATGCGTGGTTTTTGCGCGATTGACTTCTGTAGCCAAAACAGGCTTCAGAGTTTCACTCTGCCTATGATAACACCAGAAAGGTTTATAATGCCGTTTTTCTTGTGCAGGCTGATATCCCTGTGTTATGGGCAGACATGATGCTGCCTGGCACTGTGATGCGATCATTCCTTACATCTGCATTTTATTGTACATGATATGCCTGTGAGTGCTGGATGCCCAGAGATTCCCCCTCTGGCTAATCTGTCATGTTCCCTTGACAGCTATTAAATAAGGATTTATCAACATGACTCCAAGGTACCTTTCTGGCACTTTTAATATGTAGAAATTTCAATAAGGAAACTCTCTAGCTACTTGCTGATGCAGACCGTGCAGCAAAGTCAAAACAGATGTCCTTAGGAGGGTTTTGATCCAGTGTCTATTGAAACAACAAAGCTGGGTCTTCAGATGAACTGAAGAGCATGTCCAAAAATGGTTGAGTGCATTGGGCCCCATGGTTTCTTTCTGCCTGCCATGGTGGCTGCTAATTTGGCTCTAGCTCAAATCACCCAGGTTGTGGCTAGGAAGAGCTAAACGTATAATACCTGCTGAGGTCCAGCCATGTTGACCAGTTCAGACTGGAGATGTGGGACCTTGGGTCTCTGTCAAGATGCTGAGTGTGACCAGGTCTCCCAGGGGTGTGGGCAGAGGGTGCCAGGAATGTTGCTGGTGCAAATCTGGTCCGGAGATTGGCTTTGAGCCTGATGTGTAGATGTTCCCTTGTAGTCCCTCAGCTGCAACTCGCTTTGGCCCTTGCAAACGATTGCTGCTTGGGGACTTTAAATGCAGGAGTTAATCTGGGTGACTGGGTGAGGTTTACCATCACTGTATTTCTGGCCCTTGACAAATGAATAGGTCTGTAGTTAAAGCTGATGACTGAGATGTGAATTCAATTTCTCTCGGACTCTGGCTCTGACGCTATATTGGCGAAGGTTGTTTAAGTCTGTTCAATTTGGGGCTGGGCACTGGTTTTCTAAACTTTTATGTAAAGTTCCATTTTTTCTGTAAATATGTGGAGTTAAAAGAAATAAAGTGAATTTGAACTGGGTCCTTTAGAAACTGGAGTTCATGTGGGGATAGCTGGGAATTGGTGTACTTGGGCTTCTGGTATCCATGTGTCTCCATGGAACTGCCAGTGATCAAAATATCTAGTTGTAGATTAATTGCAGCTAGCTTTTGGCAGGGATTCATGCTCAGATGTTTTAGGATTTAAACCACTCTCATAGTATCAAATAGAGTTGGCAAGGGAAAGAAGAGGAGGTACCTACTGCAGAGTGCATATACTTTTCTTTTTAGTACTTGGGGTAGGTGGACCTCCATTTCTGCCTGGCATGGTAATTCCTTTATTTTGCTGTTATTCTTAATAGTGATAAACCTTGCAGAAAATGCCCCAGTACTCAATTGTTAGATATAACACATTTGGTCCTACTATAGGTAAATAAGGTTTTGCTTGAAAATTAAAGTCCTGATTACTGAATGTGGTTATGGTGCTGTACTGCTGTCCTCAAGGGGCTATGGCCTATGAACTTCATGTTCCTCTCCTGTTTATTAGCCCTTTCTCTGTCTGCATAGCTTCCAAAGACTCTTCATCATAGCGTAGCTCTGAGTAGCACCGTTCTCGCCTTGGGTAATGCAGCCTTGCTGCTGCTTAGTGATAGTAATCAGAGTCCAGCATCTTGGCTGTTTGGAGAGCTGTGCTCAGGTGCAGGGTAATAGATATCCTCCGCATATAGTAACACAGGCACAATTGGTTAAAAGAAATCTTGCAAAGATAAGTATAGACTAGGAGACGTTTAGGTGCAGTGCAGATCAGAGCTAGGGAAGAGCTCAGGCAGGTTGTGCTGTTCAGCATTTGAAACGAGGAATGAATCTGTACTTCAGCTGTTAGGAGCCAGCTAAGAACCATTGCTTAAAACACAGATAGCACTCACATAGCTCTTTAGGTAATATTCAGGTTCTTAAATGTGTCTCTAAGCCGTTGTTCTACTAAATTATCCCATCCATAACAATATTTGTAGACAGAGCCATCTATTTTTCTCTACCAGAGTTAATTCTGTAACTTGTGATAAGTACTGTGATAAGTCTGCTGTGTAATACAACATTAAGAAAAGCTGAACCAAGAAAATAATAGTAAATGTACATCATAGACTCTTGTATAAATGATATTGAAGTAGCAGAAATTTCAAGTACAAAGATGCCATCCGATTTATTTAAATTTAGTAGAAACGGAATAAATGAACTGTATTGTTCCTTATTTTCTAGGAACAAAGACCAAGTGCAGTGAGGAACCTTGGATCTATGAGCTTATGGAAACTTGCTAACTTGCCATGACTTGTTTGTAAACTCAGCTACAAGTTTTTCACTTTCCTGTCATGGACACTGTGATGGAGCTAAAGTTATTTTGGCATCTGTTACATCGAAGCCTGTTGCTGTGAGCAGTTTTAGACTTGCAGATATAAACCGTGGCAGTATTCAAACCTCTCCCCTGCCAGTTCCCTTGGTGGTAAGAGCATCTTTGGCTGAAGAGCAAAACATCATTTGGTTTTGTTATAGAGATATATGGTAGCATTAGCAATTAAATTCGGTGCTTGGATTAGTGAAAATAAAATAGTACAAAGCAGAGTATCAGCATTGAGTAGAATGCGTAGTACGCGCTGCCTAGTAAATTCTGACAAGGACTGGAGATGAGGAAATCTGAAATAAATGTAATAGTCGTTTAAAAATCATTCAGAAATAGATTACTCTGAAATGTGATTGCTGAGCTCCACGTTACGTGAGTTGTCTGTGTTCTACTGATTGAGAAAACGCAAGCATCGAGGTAATACCTTGGCAGAGTATGAAGTGCCAGAGCAGCGTGTTGGTGAGGGCAACAGCAGACATTATGTTGCCTCAGGCAGCAGTTATTTTATGAGTCAGCTTTGAAAAAAGGAAGAACAGAACATGTTTTTGAAACTAGGAACTTGCTGTAGGACCCAGCAAATCAAAGGTGGTTGTTAGAGACATGGCAAATAAACATAACTTTTTCCCCCATCCCTGAGAATCCGGAGTAAAATTATTCCATCCATGGTGCAATTGATTCCCTTTCTCATGACGGTTGTTCCCACTCGGTATGTCAAAGG
>VYZW01033015.1:252387-262483 GCA_013401315.1 Balaeniceps rex | reverse complement strand
GTGGGGCTTTTTCTTTCTCTGTTTCTTTTGTTGCTTAGCAGCTGAGCTGCTGATTGTACACTGAGCACGGCAAGCGAGGTGCACGGTAGGAATGAAAGCTCTATTTGTCATCTTGATAAATCTAATTTGTAACACTTCTGTAAAGGATGTGACAGATTAGCTGAAGGAGAGATCTGGGGACATAGGGTAGCACACAAAATTTAGTTCTGACTGATCAGATGTCACAACGCAAATGAAGCACGGTCTCACATGAAGTAGTAATTGCAGCTGTGTTGTCCATTGCTTTGTGTATTCTTTGCATTCTCCCTATTGATGAAAAAGATGTTGCTATAGTAGCTGGAACATAAGTTTTCTTAGTGTCTCTTCTTGCGTTTTACTGATTTTTTTGTGCTTAATAAAAATGACGGTCCTTCCTTATTTCTGAAAGGAGCCAGTTGTTTATAGCCTCTACGTATGTACCAGCAGCTTTTGTAACAGCTTAAATTTCACAGCTATGTAGGTCTTGTTGACAATGATAGAAAAAAAGATACATAATTCACTCGTAATGTCTGGGGTGGGTTTTCCCTTCTTCCCCACTGCTACCACCACATGGAAATGACAGTGTGGTCATTCTGTGCCGTTGCATCTACAAGCTTTTCTTACCTATGGATAGCTGGACAGTCAATCTTGCCTCAGCCCCATTGCTTCCTATGGACATTTATTAAGGGCAGAAAAACTCTTCATTCGTTTTCACTGTGTCATCTTTTGGGGCCTAGGCTGAATGATGAAACTGAAACATTTCATGAGTTCTTCCTGATTTTGGTAGTATATTAATTTAAAAAGAAAGGGGNTCTGTGTCGTGTTGGGGTATTATATAGAAAAAAAAGGGTGGGGGGGGGGAATCTGGAAATGGAAACTTTTCATTTAGATATATCTATTGAACACCATTTCCCAGTGTTGAAAATGGAAAATAAAAAAATTAACCTTTACAAAGAGCTGAATTTCACCCAAAATTAAATCAGCAGACACGCTAATTTGCCAAAAAAAAGGTGGATTTTTTTTTTCATTAAATTCTTCTAGTCTGTCCATGTTTTGAAATGGTTTGTGAACTGGCACATCACACCTTTGCCACTCTATGTGTTCCAAAGAGGCTTAGAAGAGGCAAGATGTAAAGTAGGGAAAGGCTGTATGAAAGTACGAAATCCTTTATCCTTCAGCTGAGAGTAGATGTGCATTTCTTCCAGTGGAGTGGATTCGTTAATTGTAAGACTCTAACATGCAAAGCCAGAATAGTGCAAAAAGATCCAGATTTGTCTCTAGTTATTTGTGTCTCCATCCACAATTTAAGTCAAGTTATTGATGGTAGAAACAATGATTTGTCAGTTTTCAATGCTCATTATCTGTTCAGAGCAGGATCTGTGTCTCCATCCCTTTGCAGGTTCAGTTTAGGAACGTGATTGTGGCTTTTAGGTGTTACCATATTACAACTATTGCATTATTTGATGATGATGATGATAATTTCATCCCTTCCAAGCCTTAATGTGCAATTTGAAAACAAATCACTTCTTTTTAGCTGAATGCCTAGAAGCTGTCAACAGATGTAGGAGTATTTATTTTGCAAAACTTCCACTGCTTCCCTTCTGTGCTATCAGTAGTTTAGTGAAATGAGCAGATGACACTGGAAATGATGAAGCATGAGCATTGGAATTCTCTCCTCTAACCTGTCTCTTGGGCCACACAGATCATATTTTTTACAGCGTATGTTTGGTAGCTGAGAGCATTTATTTTTCTTTTGAATGTACCAAGCTGGAGGTGACTTGTTCTGTCCGTGGTGGGCATTGCCACTATGGTGAGTGGCTTTCATCAGCTCAAAAAAAGGTGGGCATTTGAATTTGTCGTGGGCCACTCTTCATGGCTATTCAGAAGAAGCAGCAGGCTGATAGTATCAGCTTTTGGAAAAGTAGCAGTGCAGTAGGGAAAGCACGTCATGTAATCAAGAGTGTGTTAACTGCAGTCCAGGATACTGGGATTTTATGGCTGGCTTCGCCCCTGCTTGGCTGGATGCCCTTGGACAAACCAGAGCACTCACACCCAGGTGGACTTGGTTTTCTTCTCTCCCTGGAGGAGCTGGTCTCCTTTGATTAATAACATGGGGGTCCTTGCAAACTAGCCTTATAACTTAAACTTTATTGAGGTGCCTAAAATTTTCATAAGGAAAAGGAATCTCCTGGGAGGTCAACCATAATATTAGGAAGAAAATGGTACAAACCATTTTTCATGCAGAGCTACAGTTTGGAGATGAACGAGTGACGTTCAATAAGTAGCTTCAACCTGGTTAAGAGAAAAAAGTGTTGCAGTTCTTAAAAGCAGGATGTTTTGGCTTTTTAATTCCAAATTAGATATTGTTCTTAAGTGCGATTGTGTGAAAACATTGAAAAAACACATTAAAACCAAACTGTTCATTTTAACGAGAAAGAAAATGTTTTATTTGATGTCAAACTGAAAAAATCAATTTCCTGGGAAAGCTGAATGGATTCAGTTGTGCATGGTCTTGGGTGGAAACAGAGTAGAGGAAATAGGAGGGTACTGCACATTCTTCACATTTTTTTTATTCACTCAGGGTCAGCCATAATTTGGCTCTCAGCAAAGCTGTCATTGATTTGTAATCTAATATTGCTGAGAGCACTTGTAGGTAGTTCTGTAAGTCTAACAGCAGGTTTCTGCTTCGTATTTTATATCTGTGAGATTTGTAACTCAACTTTATAAAGATAAGGGTCTAGTTTTTATAGTCAGTGCAACCAGGTTAATTTAACATCTGATTGTAGAAACCTAAATAAGGTGTTGACTTTTTTGATTTTTTGTTTGTTTGTTTGTTTGTTTTTTGCTTTAGTTTGTGGACATACAGACAGGGAAAACTAGGGCTCGAGAAGTCCTGCTTGTTTACCATTCAGCTATTTGATCTAGTAAATGAATTGTGGGTATGCTGATACATGGCAGCCAACCTAATATCCAGAAAATTATAGTGACCTTGTTTGGTTTTTGCATGAAAATGGTAATAAATTCAGGATATTTTCCCAAGAAATAATTGTGCGAGCTGTTTGCTAGAATTGATTTTGATTAGCAACTGGTTGCAAAGTTAGCTGTAAAAATAATGGTAGTATGGTAATTAAAGAATACATGCATATTTCAACAAGCAATTCAGGTAGATGAGCCGAACTATACAGTGCAGTGTAGTAACAAGGCATTATTTAAGGAGAGCAGATGAGATAAAGTAGAAAGACTTGTGTAAGGTGGTGATAGGTAACAGGTTGCCCTGCATGGTGCTGGTGGGTGGGAAATCATCATTTCCCTATGCGCTTGCTCTGGTGAATGACAGCCAGTCTCATTTTTATAATAAAGGAATATTCAATATTCACACGTGCCCTTGGCTTGTGGAATAGTTTTGTGGCTTTCTGTAGTTGTTTCAAAATGACTGGTCAGCAGGGCATGTTCATCCAAGTAACCAGTGCTTAACTGGCCCTAACTAATAAACATAATTCAAAGGATCCCAGTAAAACATCTTACGATATGCAGGCCAAGAGGTTAAGAAAATGTTATCTGTGGAGGCAGTGCCTTTAAGTTCCAGCCAAAATTACACTGTTATTTTGCTAAAGGTGGATATGAAATGATTAAGAGGAAGGGCTATGGTTATAGATTTGTTTAGTAGACAGGTCGTGAAGGGTTGTCATGGCTGTCCCTATGAAACAGGTTGGAGGTGACTCCAACCCATGGAGCAGTTGGGCCTTTCTGAGTCTTCCTAGGTTTTGAAAAACTGTAGGTGAGCTAGCTACGGGCTCAGAGTGGTTCAGTCTTCTGAGGTGTTTCTGTGCTTAGGCTTTATTGTGCTGATATGGTTGAGATTAAGCAGATCTGCTCTAAGAGGCACCCTGATCCCGTGAACCGCTGCTCACAACTCCTGAAGGAAAGACATCTGTGCTGAACCCAGCCTAGGCGTGCTCGGTGGCATTTAGTCAAACATGTGTTGGGTATTCAGGTATGTTCTAGCCGCATGTGAAGATCCCTAACTGTCTTTTGACATTGAAATTCTCTTGGTCAAATCTAAAAATCATATGTGATCTGGTGGGATAAACGATTGCTTTAGGAAATGGCTGCTAGTTGTTATGTTCATCTGATTGTCCAGTTTTGCCAAGTTTATTTAAAAAGAACATAAAATGTCAAACAGCCCACAGATAGGATTGTCAGCTGTAGAGCAAAGCAGTAATTTGTTCTCTTGTCACAGTGCACTGGCTCCAGTGCTTATGTCCTACGGTAGAGCTGCAAAAGTGCTGATGACTAAGGAGTGAGTCTTTTAATTGCATTTAGCTATTTAAGCATTACAGATCCTAGCATCCCTCACTGAATTCTCTGGGTGTTTTTCTTCTCATTTTATCCACCAAGTGTAATTAACATTATTACTCTCAGATGTTCATCTTAGTCTTGCTTTGTGAAAAATTGATGCTGGTGTCACTTAAGTATTTTATCTAGTGGTTAGTCAGTGGCTTGCAGAGTAATATTCCCCGTGGGAAGGTTACGTGCACCACATGTTTCCTGTAGGTTTAATTGCAGCCAAAGATAAAAACAAACACTGGATGCTTCACAGATTGATTGGAAGAGCACAGCAAAACATGGAGCGGAGCATAAAAAAGAATGTTGTTTTAATCTTGTCTCCCAAATGATATTGAGTAACTGTAGCCTGGTTGTTAAAATACCATCTTAGCAGCAGCAGAGGTAGGAAAACAAATTTTTTGTATTCTTGGAGCAGCATCAGCATAGATCATCCTTGTACGGTGCTGTACAGAGTCACCCCACAGCTGATGAAGGAGGGTGCAGAGGGGTTCCTGCTCGGCGTGGGTGCCCCGGTCCCCACCAGCTGTGGCAGCAGCATCGGGGATCTGTGCAGCTCGCACGGCCCCGTCTGGCCACCCTGGGTAGTCATCAGGAGCAAACAAGCTCTTCCTCCTCTATGCCAGAATATTTCTTCCTCTGTTGAATGAAACAAAAGTGCTTGGCTTTCTTGTAGGCACAGCCTACTGCTTAAACTACAGGAAAGTTGGTTAATAAGTATTTTCTTGACATGAATTTATTAGAAGACTGTTAAGCATGACATAACAAGAGCTAAATAGTAATCTATCTTTCACCTTTATTTTCATCGCTTCTCTGGCTTAAAGTTGAAGAGAGTTGGGAAAACTTGTCAGTGTGAGTGTTGAGTCAAATATATATAGATAATCCTGGGTAAAAGAATATTAAAGACAGTATCATCAATGTCTGGTTTCTCCATACCAGCCACTTTTCTTCCTCACAGTGAGGTGAAATATTTGTGCATGTCTCCAGTGGCACTTAGGCATTTTTAGTGCTTTAAGTAGGTACTCAAATTCCCCATTGACTCCTTTGGCTGGATTGCCAGTAAAGGAGTTACTGTACATCAGTCACATAGTCAAGTGGCCACCTTTGTGAGTGACAGCTGCATCGATGCACAGAATATGCTCTCATGTATTTTAAATTAAGGAAATAGATCATAAAAATCAGCATCCCACACAATTTCCTCATATGACCTGTTCTGTTCAGCGTTACCTTGTTTCATCCAGCTTGGGTAGTGTTGTTTATCCCACCTTTAGGTTTGTAGGAGCCTAAAAATAGCAGAAAGTGCATACCCCCATCAGTCTAAGTGATGTGTCATCAGCATTGAGAGAACATGCACAGAAGAGTAAGACTGCACCATCCCCTGCCCTCTATCTAGGGCAGTTAAAGCTTGAGTTAACAGAATGAACTTGGAAGTGTTCCCATTTTTAAGAAAATCCTACGCTCTCAGACTTTGGAAGGCAGCAAATTCCCCAGTAAGTTCCATATGCCATCACTGTCTTGAACGCGCCAGGTTGCGCGCTGAACGAGTGCAGAATATGGGGCCTCCTTCTCCATTTCTGATCAGATAGTTGTGCTTAGCCTGGCCTAAGCTGCTTGGCAATGGAGAATCAGTTCCCACCCATTTCAGAGTTATCCAGCACCCAAACCAGAAGGAATTCTTTGAAGTCGGATGTATCTCTTAAATTTTCCTTAGAATACTGGTTTATGG
This sequence comes from Balaeniceps rex, assembly GCA_013401315.1. NCBI lineage: Eukaryota > Metazoa > Chordata > Aves > Pelecaniformes > Balaenicipitidae > Balaeniceps > Balaeniceps rex. The sequence goes on along the minus strand of VYZW01033015.1, from coordinate 256,395 downwards.
AGGAGAAGCTTCATATATTATGCACCAGAAAGCTAGTTGGTAGCTATGGTGGCACTAGTCAGGGTTCCTTGAACGGTTGTGAGGGTGAACTTCAGAGGCGGCAGTTTCCTCCTGGGCTGGGTTTAGAGTTGTGCGAAGAGGCAGATCAGCAGCATTGCTCTGTTTGAATGTTTATCCCACAAATGAAGCCCTGATGGCCACACCAGAGGGGTTGTGTCCCAGCCATGTCAAATCTGAAGGTACAGGGAAGGAATCATCACTGCGGGCAAACTAGAAACGAGACTCTGGCTTGAAAATACAATTGAATACCCTATTAGATACTATCTGGAGAGGATGGACCTTTTATTCCAAGAAGGGTGATTGACACAAAAGACAGTATAAGAAGTTGCAGAAAAACAAATTTAGAAATACAGGGGACATGACTGATAGTACGTAACTGCCATTGATGGTCAGTTAACATTTACCCCATTCACTGCTTTCTTCTAGATGCACAGAAAACTTCAAAACATCACCTGAATTAACACCTTCTAATAACTGGCAAAGGGTAAATCCTTTTCTCTATGAAAGTGTTGAAACTCTGACAACAAAGTAACGAGCCTATTGAAATTACTTGCTGCTGACCAAAGGCACCCCAAAGAGATGGTTTAGATAGATGAAGTATAAAAATGGGACATAGCTCTAGACCACAACTCTACCCTGAATTACCACTTTTAAAATGAAAATTAAGAAAATGCTAGAAATCTGTGTATTTCTGAAATATTTATATCAGGGTATGTAGCATATTGTTTTCTTTCTAAAGTAATTAAAAGAGAGCATGGGCCTAGAGACACCCCAAAACAGCCTCATGTGCTGGATGGTAATTTAGTGTAGAACAATCTGCAGTTTGTTTAAGATGCTGATATTAGGGATGATATGTACTTGTCATTATGCTCGTGAAAAATAATGTTTGCTCATCTGTGCTTAGAATTTCTAGATGGAAATTTTTCACTGAAATTTAGCTCCTTTCTGTATTTTACTGAGATATCTGATATTTGTGATTATTTCAACACCCAATTGACAGTGTGTGCCCAAGTTAAGAAATGCAGATCAGACCTAATGTTTCTGAAATCAGACACCTTTAAGTCCTGGAAGTCCCATGCCTAAGAAGATCTCTTGGCTGCTGCACTGGCTCCGGGAGCCCTCCTGTTTGAAAATGGGGCTGAGTTTCTGCACTGGAGTCCTCTAAGTTGGCAGCAGTCCTGGTGGCAGCTGTCTGCATGGCGCATCCCTGCAAGAGAAGGTTTGTGGGCTGAGACCATCTTGTGCTGGTGAGCTGTGAAGCTGCTGTGGTATGAGGCTTGCCTTTCTCTGAGTTGGGCACACAAGTGTAGATTTAGGTGCCTGACTTTAAGCACTTTGTGTTTCAACAGGGCCACAGCTTGTCTTTGAAAAGCCTCTGGGTGATGACAGATTTTAGGCATTGATGATCATGACTGTGTTTAAACAGGAGCTAGGGAAAGGAAACTCCATTTGCCGTTTCAAATCCCCTAAAACATTTCTCACAGATGTTCGTATTTTCATAAGCAGCCTGTTCTCAGAGAACAGGAAAGCACAGGCTCCTGTACTGCACACAGAGCATCTCTTCTTAGTCCTGCTCTTTCAGTGTACCTCTTGGCCCCCAGGTGGATTTTCCCAACGTCCCAAACAGAAGATGAAACTAGCTGCTCTTTTTATTCTTCCTCAGCTTAACTTTGTCCTGGTTTCTGTTAGCATATGAATTGGTGCTCAAACAGATGAGCTGCTTGGTTGCTGGGAGCCTGGGGACTTGCTTCTTCAGAGGAATTCAGAGCTCTCCTGTCAATGAGCTTGTAGTGTCCTTATCAGAGCTATTTTGTTGTTGCTGCTGCTGCTGCTGTTTTAAAATTGTTTTTAAGAAGCTGTTCTTGACCGCTTTTTGATTGCAGAGCCACTTGTGTGGTAGTGGAGTCCAGAATAATATTTTGGGAACAGGTTCTTAACTGGCTCCCATTATCTTCTCTTACTGGGTATGGAGCACTACAAAATATTAGTCCATTTCCAGGGTACGTAAAGGTAAACTAAAAAGGAACAGTACACCGGGTCAGACTGGTAAATAATGCTGAAAGGAACATTTCCAAGGATCTATGAGCCTGGGCTGTTCAATCCAAGCCCTGAAGTCAAGATCTGGTCCAGATTCTTGAATATACAGCAGTCTTTATGGCCTGATGATGTTTGTGCAGACAAGGCACTGGCAAGTACTTGCCTCGGTTGAATCTGCTCGCACCTTCAGCAGCTGTCCAGGTACACCACTAAATATCTATATTGAAAAAGGTAATGTGACTCATGCTGTAATGCGCAGATAGGGCATGACTGGATTGTCTCCTGTCTGCCTGTCTACTTGCCTTGCCTCTGTCGCTGTAGTACTTAAGAACATGATGTCACTGGAGTCATCTGCCCATTTATTTATGGGTGTCTGTATTCATCAGTCATTACCATAATATCCAAGAACCAGAGATGGGTGACTCCTATCTGTCTGCCCATGTCTGATGGATTTCTCCAAGCCTGGCGATTAAAAGCTAACTACTTGAGAGGCTGATGTTTTTGGATCTCCAAGGTCACCGAACCTGAGTATCTGCGTGAATCTTCTTTCAAGCACTGCAGCTCAGAGCAGGGTGGTTAGAGCAGGAATGCTAATGCTTGACATGAGGAGAGAGACCAGATTTTTATGCTGCTGTGTGCTGTGGGTCTGCTGCAGAGCATGAAATATGCTCTCGGGTTTTTTCCTTGTTCATTTTTCTAGTGCTGCTGACTGACTGCTGGAATGCTGTTCCCTAAAGCCATGCTTCCAACTTTTCCTCCTTGCCTCTGCAAAGAGAATTAAACAGGAGCAGGACTCCCTCTAATGCTGAAATGCGGGGTTAGAGCTCTCGCTACTGCAGTTGAGCACTTAGTTACATAGTTGCTTAATTAAAAAATTGTAATTAAATTACTTTGTTTTACAGCTGCTTCTTTGCAAAGGAAATGGAGGTGGGAATGTTTAATGATGCAGAGTCAGATTTGGAGTTTATGAGTTGGAAGCCAGAGGAACAGCACAGAAGATATCACTAACTAGCTCGCTGCCAGGCTCTGTCCCTGAAAATGAACCTGGGTGCTTCCCACCAAAGTGCTGGGGCTCTGAAGTGCTGCAGTGAGAGGTCCATTTTCAGTGTCTTGGAGCCCCAGGTGCATGATGTGAGTTGTGGTACCCACATCATTTAAGCCCTGTGGAATGTTATTTCCAACCTCTCAAGTATCCATCCCAGTGTATCAGGCACTTCCTAGCCTGGCTTGTGGCAGAGGACACAAGTGGCTTTTTTGGGTCATTTTTAAAGGAGGGCTGCCACCTGGGAACCTGCATCTGTGTGAGCTCCCTTGAGAGCTAGCAAAGCTCAAGGTGAGCCCTGGAAGCATGGCTGAAACTTGCAGTTGTCACCCTCTGTCGAAGGCCTCTCTGACCACAAACCTTACCTGAATATGGGGCATCGTGGCCAAAAAAAACCAAGTCCAAGCCTCTTGTTGTTCAAGTTAAAGAACAAGCAAGAAACAGTCTCTAAAGATACCACAGGGTACAACAACCTACGATGCGTGCACCAAGAGATGGGATTTTTGGACAAGCCTTTCTCCTGTAGCTGTGCTGATCTCCTCTGGGATGTGCTTGTTCTGTGGATGGAGAAAGGGCATCTATTTCTGGGACTGCCAGCCAGAGATGTTTTATGAGCACAACAGAATTACATGGCCCATTTCCCTTAATATCTGTTTATACCTGGACCAGACTGGAAAGGGCAAATCTGTTTCATAGAAAATTGGGGTGGTTTAAAATTTGGTTCTATTCAGAGCTGGAACAAAACGCAAACCAACACCGTTCTCCAATGGAATGAATCCCTAGTTTTGGGGCCTGGATTCTGAGGCTGAGAGTATCTGGGATATGAATCTTAGGCCAGGTGCTCAAAAGACTTCAAAAAAAAAAAAAAA
>VYZW01033015.1:158579-252102 GCA_013401315.1 Balaeniceps rex | reverse complement strand
TAAAAAAAAAAAAAAAAAAAAAAGACAGCAAATAGTGAAGACAAGTGATGCACCTGCTGATGGTAGGGCTTCATTGGTAATTCATCCAGCTGAAGTTTCTCTGCTGAGGATTATTATATTTACAGATCAGTAGAGTCCCTGAAAGCCCCCGACTTGTTCACCAACATTTTCCCTTTAGCAGCTCTACAGGCAGTGAAATGGGCAGTGAAATGTACCATCATACTAAAATGGACAGAAATTATCCAGGTTATGAACTCTGTGGGTTTTGTGGATTTATTTTTTTCCTTTGGCTCAATGTTAAGTACAAATACAGCTATTGAGAAATTTGCCAAGTTCAGATTAATTCATAATAGGACTAGCTGGAAAACAGTAGTGGTGGTTTTGTGGAAACTCTTCACAGAAAGTTACAGGTATGTCACTGGAAAAAAATTATGAAATAGCCTCCTCTAGTGGCAAATGTTTTATTGACATTTTTTTTGAGTGCTTGGATCATGCTTTTTTCCCTGATGAGGAAAGTAGGCCAGAATGATGTCTGCAAAATAAGCGGTGAGAGCTTTTTTTGTCTGATAGAGGTTTATGCTTGTACTTCTGGTAAACACACCAAGCATCTTTTATTAACAAACCTTTTGCTGTGTGATCAGTTCCCCATTTGGATATAAGCGTAGTGCTGGGACCGTGTATTTAATAATGACAAGGAAGGCCTGATGGGTGATAGTGGCACGTAAGAGCCCATTTAATCTGTTTGTGTTTTTCACTCACACTTTTCTAGTAGTGTTTGACGCAGCACCTTGTCTGTGGAATGGAAATTTGGGAAAAAATATGGAATTTTGTGCTTATATCAAACTTCTTCAAGACATTAACTTACGTGGCAAGGATGGAGACTTCTGTTTTTTACCAGTGCAAATACAACTTCTGTGTCTTCACATGAGGGCTTCCAAGATACAAATGTGATCTGAATTGATTTGGAAAGTGTTTTGCTTTCATTGACCTGCATATGGGGAACTTGAGGCTGACTTGCCAAACAGTGCAAGACACCTCCTCATCTGACTCACATTCAGGGATGTCTGCTCATCCTTTTCTGCCCAGGGCTTAGGTCAATATTTTCAGTAGTTTATTTTCATACGTTATCACAGGAAAATAAAATAACAATGATTCACACTGTTATAAATTATCAGCAGAAATGAAGAATAAAATCTAAAGAATTAGACCCAACCCCAAGTTTGTGTCAGATTAAATGACTTTCAACCTGTCATTTTCCTCTGGTAAATAGTGAAATCATTATTTTATTAGAGTTAATTTATTTAATTATCATAAATGAAATTACTTTTATGAGCACTGATGTATGTATTGATTTTGGCTGTAAATGCTTGCAGGCTGCTGAGGAAGAGCTTTCCTTGTGAGCTGTGTTTGCACAGAGCGTTTGCAAATGGCATGGGTAATGCAGAAACAGAGGAGTCGGAGCAGGTCAGGCTTGGCAAGAGGCACTGGCGTTTCAGAACCATCTGCTCGTTACTGAACGCTGCAGCCACTGTGGTTGGGCTGCCTGCCATTTGGCCAGGACAAGGCTTTGGATACTTCACGCTGGACTCTGACCTGGAGCAGGGTCTTCGGGATTTCCTCAGGTAGGGAGGTGGTCACCACCAGACTCAGTTCATCTGGGCTGCTGGAGCCTCGTCTCAGGGGGATGGAAGTGGAGTCTCTGCTGATCTCCTCATCCCTGACATCTGCCCGGTATTTTCTTGCAGTTGTTTCAATGTGATTTTCAGTGGGGTTTTTCAAAAGCACTTTAGGGAGTTTGATACCTGCGTGTCAGGGAAATGTAATGGGGTTTATGGTCCCAATTCTCTCAGGTCCTTTTGCAAGTCCTGTCACAAACATATGCGCAGTATCCAGCTCTCTTCCCTTAACAGGCAAGCTATTGAAGGGTTAATCTTAGTTTTGGTCTGTAGTGAAAAATAGGGAAAATGCTCCTTTTAGCCTTAAGAATTGCTCTGCAACACCTGGAGTACCAAATATGAGTAGGATCATGCTGTTACGAGGGCTTGGATTAGACATTTGCTGTGTTTTCTTTTCCATGTTTGGTGAGTAAGAACAAACTGTGTTTGAGGTAGAAGTTTGCCAGTGTGATTGAAATTTGCTTTCCAGGTATAATGGCTCAGAAGGATGTCGTCACACAGGACTCACGTGAATACATAGGTGGCTGTAAGAAGACTTGCAGCTCTTTTTTTTTTAATGATTGTTCTGTGTTTCTCGGCATTACCCCCATTATGCATGTGTCTTTCCGTGGGGTATGATAAGAGCCAAGCAAGGAGCAGGGGCTTTGAGCTGCTGCAGTCATCCTGCCAAAAGCCTCCGCAAATACACGGGGCTGCCACCGCCTCCCTGGTGCACAGGGAGTGTGGGCCAGTAACCTAATGTATATTTGTCTAATTTTCCCTATATATCAGAGATGGAAATGATTCAAGATACCTATCTGGAGTGCGTCAGTGCAAAGGTACTGGGCTCTCTTGGATATCTTGGGAATGCTTGACAAAGCATTCTGTCTGCTAATTAATAGTAATGCTGCTAGACCCAAGGTAGCCTGGATATCCCTGCCCAGAGCCACACTGTGCCAAGTAGACTTGGCCTTTAGGTTTTCCCCAAGGGGCCAACTCCTGGTAGTAAATATTTACTTTCCCACCCGCAGCTGCAAAGTGACGTGACACAAATACCAGGTCGCCCTAGCAGGGCAACTTCAGTGTCATCCTGTCCCTGTACAATGTGTGGGACAACACAAATAAGGGCTATTGATTTCAGAATGAGAAAATAGGAGTTACTTTTGATTATACTTTGTTTTGCAACTTTACTGAAATGTTCTGAATAGAATAACAATAAATACTGTATTCCAAATAAAATACAGTAGCTTAAAATGTTTAGGCCAGTACTTATTCTATCCATCCTGCTTTATTGTTGTGGTGTAACAGTGGGACGTCACAAGCTATTTGCAGGCAGGTAACAAAGTGGCTCTCACACTTTTCTACTTTCAGTCCTATGTCTGCGAGCCCTGCTTTTGCAAATGAACTTCCATTCGGCTCAAGAACTTTTAATAAGTGTTATAGATTGTTGGGAAGATTTCTGAATCTTGGGAATTTGCAGCTGTTCAGTTTCATGTGCTGAAAAATCTGAATTTCTAACTTGCCCTTTCTGTTAAAGCGTTAAATGTTTTAATTGCAGAACATTTTTAAGCATACTGCATTGTGTGTGGACATGAACTGTACAGATGTTTGCAACTGCAGTGCTGCTCATTGCATTTTGCAGCCTTAGAATCAGCACTAAACTCCAGGTGCCAGTTGGAAGATGCAGGGTCCTTCCATAAAAATGCTGCTTTCTGCTCCCTGGGACTGTACCACCAGGTGGCAGATGAAGCCAAGGAAAGAAATTGCTAGTGCTGCGCTGACTTCACACAGCTTCCCCTGAGTAATTAGAAACTGAAGCATTCCCAGCGTCAGAATATTAAATAGTTTCACTCTTTAAGGGGTTTCTTGTTTATTTTGGATTGCGTGACAGCGTAATACAATCAGGTCAAAAAGAAAGAAAAAAAAGTTAATGGAATCACAGATACTTCCAGGCAAATATACAAATATGCGATATTTTTAATAATCCAAAATACATATAAAATAGGATGAATTGGGTCACTTTGTTTTGGGGCTAAAATTTAAACACCTGAATGACTCTATGAAAATATAATGATCACTAATGCAAAAATAGTCTGTGCAGAGCAACAGGCTCTAAAACCTCAAATGAGTGTTTTGTCTGGCTGGGCGGCAGTTCGGAGCACTCTGTTCTCCTTATTCCCCCTTCTCCAAGAAGGCAGGAACGTTCTTTTAGTCATCATCTGTATTTCCCTGGAAGGCCTCTGTTGCAGCATCTGTTCAACATTGCATGATGTTGCTGCGGGACTGCTGAGACAGCAATGCCGCGCTTGCTCGTCTATATTTTGCATTTGAGATTCTTTGGTCGTAACAGCAGCAGCAGAACTGAAGCCTGAGATCACAGCCTCTCCCTGCCAGACAAACTAGTTAGGGGTTTTGTTGTTGGATTCCAGGGAATAAGGTCAAGCCTGATTGGTTTGGGGTTTTGGTTGTTTTGTTGTTTGGGTTCCCCCCCCCCGGAGGAAATCAATTCAGAACTGCAAAGTAGGATTAATTGAAGCAGGAATGCCTAATAGTTTGCAAGATTATGAATCTGATCCCATGTTGCAGTCATGGAAAGGGGCTATTTTTCTGCCACAGCAGAGCAATAATGTGCACCATTTCTCTTGTACCCACGCCAGCATCTTTGGATGTGCTTGGGCCCTTATTTCAGCAGGCATCATTGCTTAGATGCAAACTAGACAAAGGTTGTCTGTCGTGGAGAACACGTACAGAAGGTAGAGCACCGTGCTGGTAGTGTGGCTGTGATTTCTGGGAGGAGAGCGCTTGATACAGTCCTTGCTGCACTATCCCCATACCAGCCAGCATGGTAACACGGGGCCACAAATCCTACTGAGACCTGTCAAGTCATCTGTTCTGGTCACCTGTAAAGCGAATAGGTGTGGCACATAAAACCATGGGTAAACTGATTAAATTGTGCCTTAAAGGGACTGGGTTTGACTCACTGCTCTCTCTTTTGGAGGGCTAGTTTGAGTTTTCCTCCTTGGATGGTTAGAAATGTAAATGCCCTCCAAACCATCTTTTCTCATTTCCCTTAGCTGTTTACTCATCAGTCATCTGCTAGTTACAACGTGGCAATCTCCAGTGAGTACTTCATAGCAAATGTCAGCTTGATTTTTATTGATACATAAGGAAAAAATGTAAAATGACTGATTTTTTACAATTTCTACTTGTAGTCCTTTTGCTGCAGGTCCTACACCATACTATAAAGTTGCTTTTTTAAACTGACACCCCACAGAGGTAACTGATACTCTAGGAGGGGTAAGGTCTTAGCTGGTCTAAATGCAGGGATCTCAGAGGAGCTGCGTTCCTGTATGGCAGGTGGTTCTAGTTGTGTGCTGAGGGCACATAATAGACATAAAGTGATCAAAACAAAGTGGAGATTAGACACGAGCTGTATTTTCCTTTTATTAATAAAAACAATAAAACAAATTAATATGCAATGAAGAACTAGATGGTAATAAAGATTAGCTGGACACAGGTTATGTTTTCAATATGCAACTCCAGTTTTATTGTAAAACCATAAGAATGACTCTGAATTGCTTAAACCGTTCTTGCGGTAGCTAAAGAGGACAGAATACTGAAATTTTAATAAGAACTGTGTAAATTTTAGGGAGTTGTCATTACAAATTCATGTAGGCTTTGGGGAAAGGAGTTAAATGCACTGGTGCTTGTGGAAAAAGAACTACATTTACAAGCAGATTAACCTTGTTTATAATTGCAAGGCAGTAAGCGATGCCACTGCTGGCTTTTGACTGCCTGTCAATAATTGACATGGGTGACATAAAACCTTTCGACTCAAGGTCAGTTGTTTGAAATCAATAGAACTCAGCAGGCGATTAGAGATGGGCTTGAGTACGTTCTTCCACATGGGTTTTTGACTTCTTTTTGTGAAAAAGGTGCCATTTCCAAGTGGATAGGTCTCAGAATCAACTTCATTTTTTGCCCCGCTGCAGTTTTCTTGGTGTGGTACTGTTTGTTTCTGGCAGCAATAATTAAGGATGTTTTTAATAGCTCAGTGTATTTGGATATCAGCAATATTCACAGCTTGATTATAAGCAACCGTGGCATAATAAACAGTGAATATTCTAAAATTGTGCAATTCACAGCATGATTTGTTCCTGCATACTTCTTGTTGTGAATTCCAAGTACATAAGCAGTAATGTGTATTAGTAAACACTGAAATATTATTTTGGGAAAACTCTTTATTAGTAGTAAATTGGTGTGCTTCATCTTTCAGGTCTAGATTCAGCAAAACATAAATGCTAAAACATGTTAAAATGCTTCAGTGACTTCAGTTGCTAGATCTCATTTTCGTACCTAAAGCCCAGCATCTGGAAGATGTTTGCTTGTCTGTGACTTTAAGAGTCTGATCCTTAGCACGTCTCGTGCATTTGCAAGTGATTGTGTTAGAGGAATTAAGAAGTTACTGCTTCTCAGCTGGAATTTGATGATTTTCCTCCTGATATGCAAATTGCTGTATGTTCATTGCGGGTCCATTGCACTGCAAAATAAACCAAGCTCATACACACGTGACTTGTAAACATGTCTTGGAGGGCGTGGTAACTCCTCATGAAGAGGCAGAGCCTTTTTAAATAGCTCTTCTGTATTACTTGTAATTATATGACTCCACAATGACCACATCACACTTAGCGACAGTATTTGACTTTAAAATCTGACTCTGCTTCTAAATTGCCTAAATGTCATTGCTTACATAATATGTAAGCATGGGATTAACTTGCTGTGGTGAAGAAGGATAAGTTAAACAAGGTCTCAGTCAAGCTCAGCAACAGAAGATTGAAACCCAGCCCTTGATTAACACAATCAAAGTATAACTGTAGTCACATTTTGGACCACAGTGTTTGCAGTACTGTACCTCTTCAAAACCAAATCTTAGCGTTTTCTTCACTTGTCAAAATTGCATTGGGAGTAACTGGTTTGGTTGACCCCAACTAGAATATCTTCGATATTTTTCACTAAATCCAAATATCAATCAACGAGCTTTTCTGAAATGCAAAGATAAAGCTTAAAAATTTCAAAAAGCAATTATTTCAGAATTGTTAGCAAATGTAATTCTTCTAAGTGCTTTTTATACTTGTAACATTTATGGTACATCAATAATGCAGGTTATTTAAAGAAGAAAGAAAGTATGGTACATATTTTACCTCATGAATGTTGTTGAGCTATTCATATTGCAAAATGCCTTACAATAAAGGGTATCAACTAAACCAAGCACCAGGCTCCTATGGCTGGCGTAATGTACTACGGTATCCCGTTACAGGCATTGTTTGTAATTCTAGGAGGCAGAAAATAAAATTTGACACTCAAAAATAATAAGTTTAAGTAAATCATGTAGGAGAAATGTACATTTATGTCCAAGAAATGGTTAGATGTTGCCAGAACAATACAGCTACATTATGAATCTTTAATGATCTCTGAAAGTCATAATGGTCTGTCACTAATGCCCATTAATGATCTCTCTATACCGCGAGTATGGGCTTGATGTTTCTGGCCAGTACCTTAGAGAATACTTTAAATATGCCTTAAACTTTCTCTGATCTACTCCCTGTGTGTCTGCTCCAAATGTAGACTGCAATTGTCTGGGTAGGAGCAGCTTGTAAGGCAGCATGGCTTTGGGGTTAAGAAAGTCTTATTCAGGTAAGATGTATTTAAGCAATATTTTAGCAGGAAAAAACTAGGAGGCATTTCCTGGCAACTAACCTTCTGTAAAGGTGATAAACTATATAAAGAAATTAAAGCTTAGTATTTATTAATATTAAGAATGTGGTCGTTATTTGACTTCATGAATTTTCTTTGATAACTCTAAAAATACACTATTTAAGAAGGAAAAGGAAAGTGTTATTGTTAATTCCTACTGATTGGAACTGTAAATATACTGAATATGCTACTGAACTGACAAATTTGTCCTGTTTGTATATGTGTTTCAAATGTCGCACAGGTTGATTTTATGTCCTTTTAAACATCCATACCACATACTTAGTTAATTTTGTACCCAAGTTTTTTGTCAGGTATAAAGCTTGCGTTAAAGAAAAAAACCACAGATTCCAGTTCTGTTCTAATTGCCTTTCATGAGAGTACTGTGCCTAACATTAACTGAAGACAATCTTGTGATGGTGTTAATAACTTGAAAACCTTTTTAATACAAAAACATCAGCATTTCTCTATTCTTTTGCAAATGTTTTAGCTAAATGTTTATGATGGTGTAATTTATTTTTCTTTGATAATGAAAAAGTGCGTTCTCTGCATTTGGTATGTGAAACAATCAGATTACTGTAAGAACCAACGCCCTACAGCTAGAAGAGAAAAACAAATCCAAGGACTCTTGGAAAATGCTCGAATATCAAACAATAATCTGATAGGCAGTGTGTACAGAGAGTTAGGTATTAACTGTGAGAGTTAGATATTAACTGTCTGGGACATATATCATTCTTTATTAGAAATAACTCAACATGATTAGTATACAACTTTTATGACATTGCACGCGGCATCCATTTCTTTTTCTTTGAAATTAATATAGTAAATCTAAGTCTAGTAAAGAGTAGAATGTGAAGTGAGCAGTCTGGAATGTTTTGGCAGGTTAAAAATGCATTTACGAAGTGTAATCACTTAGTATGTAATCCATATTATTAACTGCTAAATGCCTCGCTCTTCTGCAAAAGCGGTAAGTTTTTATAGCGTGATAGTGGTAGAGGTGAAGCGGGTCTGAAGACGTCAAAAGTTTTTGCTGTAGATTAGCTTTTGGGGAGTACGTTTCCTAGCCGCAACGTACAACAGAAATGCTGGCGGTTGGTTGTGGACCTTGATGTTTGGCTGTCAACGTGGTGCGAAGGGCCGGGGCCTCGCCCCGCGGAGCCCGCCGGGGTGCGGCTGCGGAGCGGGGCCGGATCAGCACCGCGGACAGCGGCCGCCGCCGCGCTCCCCCGCCAGCCCCGGCCCCGGCACCCCGAGCGAGAGGGGTCCGCCGAGCTCCGCTGAAATACCAAAACGCAGCCTTACGTGCAAAATCCCAGCCGCTCGCCCTGCTTGCCCGAGCCCTGCGCTTTCAAGTTCGCTGTTAATTACAGCCGGAGGCGCCGCGTACGTTTGTTGTCATTAAATATCACCAGTGACCGAAACAAGACTGGAAAAGAAAGTGAATGACCTTGCTGGGGCAGTTACAAGAACTAACTCTAGGTGTCCCTCTTGTTTCTGGTTTTAGCAGTAATTTTATACGTTTGGTTTTTCGACTGAAAGTGCTGGAAATCTGTCCCATTTGTTTGGTTTGTAACTGTTTACAAATTAATGTTCCACAGCCGGTTTCCTGTACAGGAAACTCTATATTTTGCCGAAAGCCTCCTGAAAAGACTTTACATCAGAACTTGTTAAGTAGGCTAAAATTTATGGCAATAATGGTTTAAAAATATCGCCACTGAGTAAGACATTTCATATATTGCAGAGCTGGGGAAAAAAGCAAGGGCTGAGGGAGGTGGAAGTTTCTCCCAGCATTAACAGCTCTACTCTGATTCCATGGTGTTTGTGCATCTCAGCATTGTTGAAACATCTTGGGTTTGCTCATATTTGCAAGTCAGGAAGAAGAAAGGCAGAAAAAAAGGCCTGTATGTAGATGTCCATATTATGAATGTAGAGCCCACAATTGCCAAGGTTTGAGCCATCCAATCCCAGTTACAGTGCAGAGGAAATACAGATACCAGCAACCTCTGGGAGACGTATCACTTGCTCTGATCATATGAGGGGAACTGCCTGGGAGTCCCTGCAGGCCTCAAAGAGTGCTGCAGAATTTCATGAGTTCTGTGTGGCTACATGTTTTACCTGCGCAGCTGTACGCATGGGTGCCGCTTTACAATTAGACTCTTCAACCTGTCATAACTGCCCCATATAGGATACAAGAAAATGCAAGGAGGTCTTCCTTCATTACAGTTATATGGAATGGGCCGAGTGGAATTGGTTGAATGACAGCGTTGAAAGATCAGCCAAGGTAACTTCTTACAAACTAGCAGGCTTAGTTCTGTGCCTTAGGATCTAATTCTGCTCTTTGTCCTTTCTTTCCCAGCAAAAGCTCACAGGCCTTGGAAAGTTGTGTTGTAGATGAAGCTAAACTAAGTTTATTTGTTTGTAAACAAGATTAAGTTGACCTCAACTGAAGGATAAGGACATCAAGATGCTGATGGTTTTTGTGGCTACTGCTCAATTAGAAGCATGTTGTCATTTTTAATGAAAGAAGGAAAGAAGACCCTGGCAGGAAGAGGTGGAAAATGAGAATGATAAACAAAGACAAGAGGGTTGAAGGGAGAGGACAGAAATCCTGATGATATATCATCATCTGCTAAATATGGTGTCTCTCTACTGTGAGTTTAGCTCAGCATGATTTAGCAGTATGACTGGGGAGTTGTGAAGGCCATACATATGGACTGGGAATTTAATTAAAATCATGGTATTATATTTGTATCTACTTCTGTGGCTTAATCTACTAGTTTCATGGTTGTTTTAGTTAGAAATGCAGCTACAAGTTGGACAGTTATCCAGTGTCTGTACAAGCAAATGTGTCCCTGTTGTAGTTCAGCTGTACTTAAGTGAGGAATAACGGTGCTCAGCTCAGGCAGCTTCGTATGTGATTCTCTGATTTCTGAGCATTGTTTCTCTGCATAGCAACAAAACCTTTCTGTGCTTTCTGATGAGGTCTGAGTCCCCAGAAATGTACCCAGCCGCCTAATGCGAATATTGGGAGCAGTAGCAGATGTTCTGCTATTAGCCTCCTTCTCTGAATTGACTTCTCTGAATTTCTTCTAATTTGCTTGTGTAGAATTTGCATACACAATTTTTCTAGTCTCCAGACCTATTTAAATCCAATACAGAAAATGCCAGCTTGTGGTTCTCGTTCCTGTTTTGCTAGCCAATGTTACTTGTGAGCGTTGCTTGCAAAAATGAGTGCATCTAACTTGTGCTAATGAATTCCCCTCTGTTTACTTACGATATCTTGCATTTTTCACCTCAAAATCCCTGTGTGATTTATAGATGTCACCTTTGCTCTACTCTTGCCAGCAGCAGCTCCTGCTAAGTCTGGAGTTGCCATGAGGCCAATTGCTGGAAGGTATGTGTGTGTGGGAAGTGTGACTGTGCAACTAGGGCTGTTTTTATATTCACTCATATTACTGAGCACTGCCAGAAGTAAGGCACTGAGCTACATGTGGACCTTCATTAAGTGATTACTTAGTTTTGATGGTGGTAAATATTATTTGATATAAAGGTGCATTACGTAGATTGCAGTCTGAATCACCCCGCAACGATAGTTCGGTAAGGCAGAAGTAGTGTTTTCCTTCATGCAGCTGTGAAAATAATGGTGCTTATTTAGATGGGAATGAGTTGCCATCTGGAAGTGCTTTTCTTTCTTCTTTCATGGTTGTACAGCCTACATATCTGGTCAGATGAGCTTAGATAAACCTAACTAAACTTAGGTCAGATATGTCTTGTTACATCACTACTAATATCATGATTATTACAGGGTGAACTGAGACAGAATGCAGAAGTTCAGGCTCATGGCCCTTTTCCTAATCCTCAAGAATATACCTTCCTTCTGGTTACTGAAACTGAGACCAGCATTTTTGCTCAGGTAAACTGGTTCCAGTTCCATGACAGCGAGTGGAGCAATGCCCCACTTGCACGTGTGCAGAAGCAGCGACCCAGTGCAGGGTCTAACTCCAGCTCCTGGAGAGCCCTGCCTCCATCCAAGATATGGCACTTTTTGCTCAACATCTCTTTCATTTGTGACCAGCTCTGTTCACATTCTCGTTTGTCCTGTGCAAACTTGGTGCCATGATCTCGGCAGTCAGGTAAGTCACAGAAAACCATTGCCAGGCTCTTCTGACCCCAGCCCAGGTAATTTGGTTTCATTATTAGAGAACAGATGGGTCTTACATCATTAACACAGCAATGGGGAGCAGCAAGCTTGGCATTTATCACATGATTGCAGCGAATTGGGCTCTGTAGTTATGTGAAGTCAAGCAATGGGGCAGAACTTGGCTTCTGAGCAAAGCAAGGGCCATGGCTGTGAGAAGCTGGTAGAAATACTTGGGTGCAGGTGGGAGGAGGAAAACTCTCAGAGGCTCCAACTCAGTGGAGACCCAGGGAGTCTGTTTTTGTCAAGCTCTTGACAGGATGAACCATCAGATCTAGAAAAGGTGGAAAAAGATCCATTTGAGTAATGTGACAATCTCTAGGCAGCTTGCTTTGGGTCTGTGAAGGGCTATTTACAGTGTTTTGTCATGTGTAAAGTGGCCTTATGTTAAGTTTGACAGTGGCATATAGCCCACACTTCTCGTGTGTCCCATGCTGAGATGTAAATATTTCAGGGATGATAGGCTGTCATTTACATTGATGATTCCGAGAGTCATCATGCTGAGAGGTGAATGAACAGATACTTCTGTGCATACTGATGTGGGAGGCTCCGGAGTATTTTTTGCTATGGCTTTGTGGTGGGCAGAGAGAAGTCGGTCGGTCACTGCTGCAAGTTCCTGGCTCAGGTTGGGCCCCCCGAGACACCGGAATAACGTGTTCCCAATTTGGGAGCTTGCAGAGCTGTGGGAGCTGATCTCGTCTGTTTGTTCTGTGACCTTTCCCAGCTGATTGGCACTGATCTTTTATGCACCACATAGACGATCTTTTGTGGTTGACATTTTGGGATGACTGAATATGGATTAACCTAGGCAGAAATATTTCCATTTTTCTACCTTCAAACAATGCCCTCTTTTTCCAAAAATGCCTGCTCCACCAGGGGACACGGTCAGATCAAATCCAGTTTTGACTGAGATGGTGCTGTAGAGGAATCAGAATTCACAGCCGGGAAGGAGCAGAACTGGGATTTCTCTCATTAGTATTTTCTCTGAGAATCTGAAAGGAAACTGGTGTTCTTGATGTGAGATCTCATGGCCATCCTGAGCATTTAGCAGGGCATGTCAGTCATGAAGAAGAAGTCCAAATTCTTGTCAGAGTCAGTGAACCTTGTGCTAGCAGACTTGTGCAGATCTGACAAGAGAACAGGATTAGGATATGAGAACCTTTTATAGTGCATGAGGCGCATAATTATTTTTTAAATGTCTTAGTAGTCTTAGTGAGATGACTCAGATGTTGAAGACAGAGATGTGTTTCTCTGCTTTGCTGGATGGGGGCCAGTTTCGGCACATTCAGTCCTGTGCACCAGTTGTACTGGGGTCTCTTCTGGTGTTGGGATTCCCGATTCTCTACTCTGAGAAGACAAAAATCAACCAGCTGCCTAATCCTTTGAACTATTGAATTGGCTGTGCTTCCACACAAACGACGAGTGAGGGTAAAGTGGGTCCAAGCGACATGTCTACGCTGGTGTTACTGGAATTTATTTTGATTTTTTTCCTGTTACTGAGCAGGGCTGCACAGTGCACTTTTGCAGAAAACCACGGCACAGACACACACAGGAAGATCCGTGTCACGATTTACAAGCGCCCTTATGGTCTCGGCATAAAAATACTTCTGTTTACAGCAACGCAGCCGTATGAAGGTCTGCAGCTGGTTATTGAAGCTGATATTTACTATTAAGGTTAATTTTAAGGTAGCCCAGTTGATCTGTTGACTAAAATATCCTCAAATTTGAGCTCTTGGTCTGGAGCTGCCTGAAGGCCCAGCTCTTCCACTAATGCCTTTTTCCACCTTGCACTCAGAAATAGACCTCTAGCTGGCTCTTAATTTGGCTCCTATCTAGGGTGGCACTAGGCTTTCAGGGGTAGGGAACCGGCCAGCAAACCGTGCTCATCCCCTGAGCAGAGAGCACCCAGACACTCACCATCCTGCAGCGCTTGTGTCCAGCCACGGAGCTGGCTGCAGAGGAAAGGCTGAGTCATTTCCACGGGATGTTTCACGGAGGAGCTAAGTGATGCGGGGCTTAGGTCTGAGCAGCTCTGTTTCCTGGTGAATAGTAATTCTGTTTGCTGAGAAGAGGAAAAAATCACTGGGGGCCTCAGTGCTGCTGTGTCATACCCGACTGGATGAAGTCTTGTTTATCTCAACCTGAAAAGAGAGAGAAGCGATTCTGGTGGCACTTTTCAGAAAATCATTCTCTACTTTTGGGGAGCGTAGGCAGTAGCAATAGTCCGTAGATTTGACTCCTGAAGCTTTTTTATTCTGCTTGTTCTGTAACAGCTGTAGCTTGTTACCCCAGTAAGAATTAAAGAACCTCAAGAGGGACTCCTGACATCCCGTGCCAGGCGGAAATTTTGTTGTCACACCAAAGCAGCTTCAGTCTTGTAAAGGTAGAGAGGTGGTTTGGGGTTTATGCTGGGCTGAATGAAGTCCGGAGCTGGCTTGTGATTTTTCTTCTGGTCTTGATTTTCATGCAGCATTTGTTTTGCCCGGCATTTACCTGTTTATATAGGGCCTACTATAAATCTTTTGGTACTTGTTTATAGGGGAAGAGGAAATAACTGAACATGCTGGTTAGTCTGGGGATGGGATATTTTGACCCAAGGTTCTGGCAGTAAGTTCCTGCTTTATGACAACACGTCGTGAGAATCGTTAATGCTTCTATGGGGCACAGGGGAGCTTGAGTCCCTTGGCAAGTCACACGTTGGGCTCACGTGCCAATCACCGGTGCACTTGAACAGGCAGCCGGGAGGTGCCATCTCTCCTCCACCCGTTCCCTTCTCTGACAGCAATGCTGCACTGATACGCCGCTCTGCGCCTGATCACATCTGTTGACATTCATGTGCCCAAATAGCATAGGCGATCAGCAGTGGGGGGAAGGAGTTCCTCTGCTCGCAGGCTGCAGCCGGCACCAGGCATGCTGCAAAGCCGCCGTGGCTTGTCAAAACTTGCAGCTTGTTTCATGACAGCGAGGTCTGGAGCTGGCTTGTGATTTTTCTTCTGGTCTCAATTTTTGTGCAGCGTTTGTTTTGCTCAGTATCTACATGTTTATATAGGACCTATAGTCTTTTGCGCTTGAGATAGATTCAGACTCATGGGAAACAGCATGGTCTGGGACCTGCCACAGCGCAAATGGTTCAAGGAGGATGGAGCAAAACCAAAAGTTTTGCACTTTCCTCTAATTTGGTGAAACAGCCAGCGGTGCTTGCCTGCAGTTTGGGCCAGTGATGGGGGTCCGATGCCTTTTTCTGCAGGAGCCAGGCAGCAAGGGCAGCACGGTTTGTGTTGGTTGAAAACCATGTCCTGCATTAGATGAGGAGCCAGTCCTGGTTGGGGGAGCATGGTACCAAATTGCAGGCTTTACTTTTGCCCAATCCAGGCAACTTCTGGAGGTTCAAATACATTTTAGTGATCAGAATCATGGAAATAATCATCAGCATAAACTCAACAGATGACTGGGAGGAAAAAATATAAATCAAAAGCAGGTGAGATCTTTCTCTACTTCAAAGGAGTAGAATTGCTGCTGGGTCAGATCCCAGCGCCAGGTAGATTATGGTGCTGTCTCTGACAGTAATTGTACAAGTCTGTCCCACGCTGATTTCTTGAGAGGTGCTTAATTCTTGATTGAAATGGGGCTGGCAATTTACTCTTTAGCTTTAAGTGCGCCCCGTTAAAATAATCACACACAAAGAAACAGGACGTATGTTCAAGGAGTGTCTGGTTGTATTCTGCATTCAAAAATTAGCTTGGAATGTTACTTTATTTTATTTTACCCTTTTAGCATGGTGGGGAGTGTACAGCTCTTGCTGTTCAAAGAAAATAAAGCTGTTCCTTGAGATTTTTGTATCTGTAACACTGAAGTAGTCCAAAGACTGGTCCTGTACCAAAGACGTTTTCCCAACAAGATCTTCATTTTCATGTGCCATTTATAGTAAATGAAGACATGTTTGTAGGAGTACCGATAGATGGAGAGGTTGATCATGCAAAAAAACTGGAGGACTGTTTTTTGAAACTTAAATCTGATTATGCATATATTCTATTTTTATTCCTCTCTTTAGTTATCTGTCAAGGAACATTTGTGCAAATGAATTTTCATTATGGATTTTAAGCGTGCAGGCTGGAATGCTGGCAGAAAGATATCCTAAATACTGCTTTTATATACTGCTTTTCCCCAGGATTTTCAAGGTTAGCCGAATTCCGAGTTCTGGTTAGTCATTGTGAAAATGAAATGTCATCTGACCTATGGGACAGATCACAATGAGGCAGCTTCACTTTGATCTGAAGATCAAACGCTGCTTTCCAAACTGGGAATATTTATAAAGTAATGGGTGAGTCTCAGGAAAAACAAGTCTCGCTCGTGACTGTATTGGAAGTGGAAAGATGGCAAAATTCATAGTACGTTACCGGTGAGTTGAGTAGGATGAGTTATTACTAATAATAGCCAACTGGCTGTCTCTTGGGTTGGATTTCACATGTCTTATGTGGACTGGCAGATGAGGGTAGTGGTGGAACTTGTGAATTACAGTTATTTTTACCTTACTGCTTAACCCAAATAAGAAATTAGGAGTATTATTTAACACGTATATGTGGTTGCCATGAAGTGCCTCATAAGCAAAGGTGGGTGTGTGTATATACCTATACATGTAGTATACATGGATACATATACTTCTTGCAGGAAAGAGATATTGTGGATGGGTATGTGGGGCTGCCAAATTCAATATACCATGTCAGCTGTCGAGCTCTCAGGCTGTGATGGCACACATTGTACTCTCAGTCAGACATCGTATTAAAACTTGTGCATTATGGGCATTTCTGTTATGAAGGCCTGGCCACGCAACATATTTTATTTGGGCAGGAGTTCCCAATTGGAGGAAACAGATTTGGACCTGTCGTGAGCTGTTTCTAGTCCAGGGAAGGACTGTAACATTCGCAGAGGTACAGCGAACTGCTTTTGAATTGGACTCTTTGAAGTGAAGTTGTACTCTTTGAAGCGAAGATATTGGGTGGCACGGTTTCCGCTGTGCTTGCCTGGGACCATAGTGTGCAGCCCTGGGGAGGGAGGGGAGGACCGCGTGGCTTTGCCGAGGGCGTGTGGAGGAGAGGAAGAAGGGGCAGGTATCCTGAGAAGCCTGGCTGAGTCTGAAAGCACATCAGAAATCTGGTGCTGTCACACCAACCCACCTGCATCAGTTCTGTCTCGATAGCGGGGCTGGCCCAGGGCACACGGGGCACAGCTCCCGGGCTTGGCTGGCTGAAGGCCATTGCCATTGCAGTCCCCACTGAGTTCAGCTCCTGCAAGGAACCAGCCTACAGCCTCCCCCCTCCCGCTCGTGGGACATCCCACCCTGCCTCAGCACCTGCAAGTGACTGCGAATCCCCTCTGCCTGGGGGATAAATTCTTTCCAAAGTTGTTTGCCTTCAGGGTTGCAAATCTCTGTTTTGTTTCTAGCCTGTATTGGCTTTATTTTAGGCTCCAGCTGTTGAAAGCATGCTGAAGAGCAGGGGGTGGGTTGCAGAGGGACCCCCCAGGACCTCCTGCTTCCTATGTCCTGGGGCATGAATGTGTGCAGGGTTCGGTGTCTGCTGTGCAGGGCATTAACCACAGCGTGGTGCCAGGCTCTGACACCAGGCTCTGCTCCCCGCATCGTGGCACCACTGCTTCTCCCTGCCCTGGTAACCCCGCAGCCTGGCCCCCACTTAGCCAGGGGTGAATAAACGCAGCTGGCATGAGATCTTGGCCTCGAGGGACACAGAGGCACCGTGGGGGGACAAAAGGAAGAGGGAGAACACGTCAATGACAAGGAAATTGCTCTTTCTGAGGATTTTCTAGTCTCTGCTAGAAAACTGGAGCTGAGAGCAGGGGGGGCGGTAAGAGAGGCAAAAAGCCTCCAATAAATCAGTGAGGCAGAGAGGGGGCCATCCTGTAACAATGAGGGAAAGGCAGGGGAGAGCTGTGGCTGGAGCTCCCCTGCCTGCCCCCCTGCCTGCCTCCCCGAACCACCTTCCTGCTGCCGGCCAGGTGTCCTCGCTCCGCTGCCGAAAACCTGGTGCCAGCTATTTGCTCATCGCAGTCACGTTTATTTGGGTGTCTGCGCCTCCCCAGGAGGCGGCTCTGACAAAAGCAGGTACCCACAGCCCGTGGGGCCGGCACGGGTGGGCAGCTGGGGTGCACCAGCTCCTGCTGCCCACCCTGAGCCCCTGCCTCCTTGCTGCCTGCACCCCGGGGGCCCCTCCGCAACTCTCTGCACAAAGAGCCACCGGTCAGCTCTCCTGCTCGCTGCCTTGCCTGGGAGAGGAGGAGAAGAAGGAGGAAGAGGAGGAGGAGGGGAGGGTGGTGATAAGGGGCTTGCTGCGTCGCCTCATTTCTGTATCCAGCGCACAGCTCGTGGGGTGTGTGCGAGTGCGTGCATCCGCTGCCTGAGGACCACTGCTGCTGCAGTCTCGGCGCTGAGCTGCCGGCGACCAGGCGTCAGGGGAGTTCTGGCTGTTTACCATCTGGTGACAAGTGTTGCAATGAAAAAGCTGAACGTGTCTGTGGAGGGGAGGCTGCGCTGGCAGCGGCACCTGTAAGGAGCAGAGGGGAAGAGGCTTCCCGAGGCATTCAGCAGCAGGCAGCCGAGGCTCCAGGCATCGGCACCTCCTCCCAGTGTCTCCATCACCGCTTGCTTCGGATCTCTTCTTAAGGGAGAAGAGGAAAAAGGATACAGAAAACCCCTGCAACTGGACAGCCCCTGCTGGAGTCTAACAGGTGTTTGCTGGGATTTGAATGGGGAGGGGACGGGTGGGGAGAAAAGTTAACTGGAGAAATTTGGGCTAGGAGAGATGCAATGATCTTGCACCAAGTGGATGTGCCATGTCTGCATGTGAATAGCGCGTCTGGAGAAGCTCAGAGGGATGTCTTGCAAGTGATCTGCTTGATCTCCGTAGAAACGCTCACCTCTGCCTGCAAACTTTCCCCTGCCAGAAGTTGGGAGGAATAAAAAAGCATCAGAAAATCAAAAGGGGAAGATCTCCGCAGACAAAAACTCTTGAGCTAAACTGTTGCATCCCGACTCGGGGCTCTGGTGCGAGCATCCCACCGGTGTCTCCTGGGCTCCCAAGCCGATTGGCGGTGGGTGGCATTGGCCAAGGCGCCCGGCAGCGTCCCCAGCATTGGGGACGGGCCGAGCAGCATGCTGGCTGCGGCGCCCGCGGCCGGCAAGCAAACCCCGCGTGCCTGACCCGCCGGTGGTGCCGGGGCGGTGGCGGCCATGGCTGCAGCCATCGCCAGCTCCCTGATCCGCCAGAAGAGACAAGCCAGGGAGCGGGAGAAGTCCAATGCCTGTAAGTGTGTCAACAGCCCCAGCAAGAGCAAGGGAAGCTGCGACAAGAACAAGTTGAATGTGTTTTCCAGGGTCAAACTCTTTGGCTCCAAGAAAAGGCGAAGGCGGCGACCAGGTTGGCAAGGGTTATGTGTTTGGGGGGTTGCTTTGTTTAATTTAATGCAAACTGGGATGTGCATCAGGCGTGGGGAAAGGGGGACCGGTGCCTCGGGGCTGGTAAAATGAACGTGCAGGTATTGCCCTTCCTGGCTTGTATGACCTGAGAGACATGGGTACCCCGTGCCAGTCCCTTCGCCTTTTATGTTCACCTGGTTTATTTGGATCACACGCCATCGCTTTCTGCCTCACTTGCACACCTGCCTGCACCTGCGTGTAGCCTGTCTTACACACACACATATACAAACACACGTGATTTATTTGTGGGGGAGATGTTTGCCGGGGAAGTTCCCACACATACACCTCCTGCAGTTGTATGTTAAATAACTTAGTGGTCTAGAGATCTGGTTTTGTCTACCCGCTTCGCAGAATGCCTGTGCCGTGCTTTATTTGCTGATTGTAGATGAGGCTTTTTGCTTTTGCTGGCACCTTCCAGAGTTTTGCTGCGGTGCCCTGTTCCTTTCTAGGAATCTCATACATGCAACTGCCCTGCAGACGTGAGGCTCTGTGTCAGAGGGGCAAAAGATGAGGCATGAAGACTCAGTCCCTGATCTGAGTGGTTTTTTTGTATGTGGGAGGAGCAAAACCCTCTGGTAATGTTGCTGTCGCTTTGCTGTGCTGAAACATTGATGCCATTCAGCACTTAACCTGCCTGCCTTTCTCAGCAGCCGCAGAAGAGGTGCCTCGCTCGCAATTTGCAAACAGTTTTGGGGTGTATTATGGCTAAAAAGCCAAAGTGGGGTTTGGATTAATTTCTTGTCAGAAAAGTTGGTCAATAAGAATTGTGCATCTGTCAGTACCCTTATTAAAGGTTGCTAATAGGAAGTCATATACTTGTGCAAAGTATTGTGAGCTTTTGCCTTCAGCTCCTACTAAAATGAAGTACGGTGGCAGAGCTCCCTAATGTCTTTGATTACAAACACAAGGAGTCTTATCCAGACACTGGCTATTGGAAATGACACATCATATCTTCACAGTATGTTTATCTCGGAATTAAGTAAGTTGTTGCGGAGCGAGCTGCGGAGATGCATCACCTCCTGACAAGCATAATTGTGCGAGATGACTACAATGCAGATGTCATTGGGATTCAGTGGAAGCAGATCTTTTTTGCAATTATTCCTGGTGCATTAGCTAGATATCTTAAATGACAGACTTGACAGCAGATCCTGTTGCTGTTTACTTTTTGATCTAGAATGATCTGAAACCATATGAGATATCTCGCTTTCTAACTGTGAATCTGAGAATGGTTATGAAAAAAAGAAATCTATCCAAACTATGCGTTGTTTTGATCTTTCTTCTTCTAGCTGATGAGGTAATTACCTCAACCCTTATGGTAATATTTATTTTGCAGTTCCACACATTGCTGGATTTCAGGGTTCCTCCCTCCATTTTCCATATGTTCATTGAGTAGTTTATCACTTCGGATGCTCTGTACTCTTCGGAGCAGCGAGGAATGGGGGTTTGTTTATTAAAGCTGCAGCAGTTCCTGTGCTAAACGTTTGCTGCTATATATTTAGGCTCTCAACTGTCACTATAGCTCTTATTAGTGCTATCGTAGTAGTCCTCTTTTTCCTCTCCATTTAAGAACTCACACCTTTTGAAAAGGCGGAATACGCTCTTTGCCAGCTCATTTCTAATCTTAAATGAGATAGGGCTGAGCTCCTGAGGCCAAGCAGCACACTGTCGGAATCCGTATTCACTGGCAGCAGATTTTACTGTGCTACCTACGTTGCAATCGAAAGTGGCATTTAATCATTTTGGTAATTGATTTCAGAGACATAAATTTGATCTCAACCTAAATGAAAAGTGATACAAAGCTGGTTGCCCTGCTTTTGTTTCGGGTCTTTTTCATATCTCAGCCTTCAGAAGAAACCTGGAGATTTGTTTTTAGCATCCTGCTCGCTTGGAACGGCACATCAGGATTTCCCACATTAATCTCACTGTTGTTTTTTTACAGAGCCTCAGCTTAAAGGTATAGTAACAAAGCTATACAGCAGGCAAGGATACCACTTGCAGTTGCAAGCAGATGGAACAATTGATGGAACAAAAGAGGAGGACAGTAGTTATAGTAAGTGACACGAGAATAAATGGTGTGTTTGTGAATTGTGGTGTCTCATTCTTCCCATATAGGTCCGTTCAAAATTGTTGTCCTGGGATGACTGAGTGAGTGGAAGCGGCATTAACGCTGTGCTCACAGCGCAGAAGTCTTTCAGACTTACTGGGTCTGAGAGAAATGCGAATAAAAATCAGTTATAGAAGTAATGAACTAGAGGAGGTAATGATGACACATATGACAAACAAAGCAAATGTTATCTCCATGGTAATCTAGAGAAGTTCATTGCTGTCCTTTGGATTTTATTAGATTTTTTTTTTCGACAAGGAAAATTTGCTCGCCTACTCAGAGTGCCTGAAATAGAATAATGCTATCTCCACTCTTAAACAGGGGCTCATTCAAACAGAGCTGTGTTGTTTCACACAATGAGAGTTCATCATAATTTTAAAGTTCACATTTCCCTATTATTATTATTATTTTTTACCCCTTCTAAACTTAATTATACCTTCAGCTTTCAACCAGATTTCCCTCAGCTTTTCTGTGAAAAAGCTTTGAATGCTTTTGGTTTTGGTTTGGTTTTGTTTGAGTTTTTTTTTTCAACTTCGAGAATTAGTAGAAAACAGCAAAAGCTGACTAGAGCATAGATTTGGTGTGTGTGAATAAAATATTTAAGCGTTTCACACAGTTGTACTGTTTAGCTTAAACTACGTTTCTGTTCTGAAAGGAGGAGTTAGGAGGGGCAAGGAGTTTGAGAAGGTATTTCAGGCCACTTAGATAACAAACCAGAAAATCAACAGGCAGGCCTTCCTTTTTAATTATTAAAAAGCACTGATTTAAGTGCCATCCTTTTCATATGAAAAGCATTTGCAGGTGAAACATCGTTTCATTTTACAGGGCACTTGAACATGGCAGGGTAAGCACTAGATGCAATAGGAAGTATCCTATCTTATTCGTCCCATCACTTGCTCCCACACTTTTCCTGCACCCTCTTTAATCCTGTTTGCATCCCTGTATTAACTTCTGAGTGACAGGAGGGAACCAGTGAGGCTGCTGGAGGAGGTCTCCTCTGCAGCCACCGAAGGTGCTGGCCTTAGGGCAGAGCACAAGTGTAGGATCTGTAGAGTAACCTGAGGTCTGGCTCCAGGTCCCGTCCTCACCCGCAGAGAAGGCAGCACAGAGACTGGATCAGCGCAATGCTGGGCGGCTGCTGCCATCTTATTGAGTCCTCCTCAGTGCGGCCACAAAATCTGCTCTAGGGATGATCTGTATAGACCTTAAAGATTGCCCTTCTTTCAAGTGAATGATCTAATATCTATGATTTTAAAAGTCAGTACAGATCGTTCAGGATTTCAGGGTAATTCTGTTAATTATCATAAGAAAGAAGAAGAAATAGGCAAACCTTACTTTTTAAATCGAAGCACGATATTATTATAAACTTCTAATGTACCAGAGCAAATATCTGAAACTCTTTTTTTTAAGTGATCGTTTCATTCAAATACTTTGCTTGCAATTCCTCTAATAGGGATTCTGAGATTCAAAAGAAGATAAAACTTATGGGAATTTGTCCTTTTGACATTCATATAGATGTGTCTGTTTCTAAGATATCTTTGTTTTCAGCGTCCTTAAATTTACCATAACCTGACAGATTACAAAGCAAATCATAAAAACTCCTTGTTGCTGGGTACCAGCCTTCCAAAATGCTGAATACTTCAATACAATGGAAGTATCCCAGAAATGGTTGCACCCGGGCTGCAGTATCTAAGTGTTCAGAACAGAGGAGGGTTTTATCATAAAAACCCACATGCTTTTGTATATATTCCTCTTTTACATAAGGTAAGTGCATGGACCTGAATGTCCTGCAGTCCTGAATTTATTTTAATTGCAGTATTTTTAGTGGAGCTAGTAAGACAGACTGATACATGCGGTGGATCAGAGTCCACATAAGGGGCTTCCCCCAAAGCCTTGCTCACATGAATATTAAGTGGATCAGGCTCTCTAAAATCTTTTCTTCCAATATCTGCAGAGACATCTCTTATTTAGCCCATATTCGTGTGCTGCAGGGAAGCCACAGGACTTGTAGCCCCCTCCAAATGTGGGGGGACTCCTTCTCCAGTCCGTTCTCTCCTCCTTTGCACCCCCTGGGGGTCATCATTGCTGTTCCCTTTTGTCCCCTTCCCTGAACGTTTGCTCTGAGACCATTTGCTTTGTATTCACCGCAATAATATAAACTCCACTTAACAGTAAGGGGAACATCCTCAAATGCAGCTGGGCCAGCAAAGCGCTTGCACAGCGCTAGGACTCTGAAACTGCATTTTTTAGAGCAAACCATAGCCATAGTCCACCTGGTCTCCATGCACAGCATTGGTCAGCCTTGTTTAAATTTCAGAATTTTTCTTCCCTTTTTATGGTAGAGATGGGGAGAGCTTGTGGCCCCTGATAGCCAGCTGCTGTTCTGTGCTCCTGACAGCATCCTGGGGCCAGGAGTCCACCTTCTCCATCGTTTGCTACCTAGAGCAGGGAGGGACATTTGCCTGAAGATCCCCTTCGGCACCTGACTTGGGAGCAATTATTTCAAGCTCTGCAGACCCACTGCTGCATGCAGGGTTCACAAAAACAAGGTTGCATCCACAATTGCAGGGAGTTTAAAAGAAAGCTGAGATTTTGGGGCACAGTTTAGGCGGGAAAGCAAACGTGGGTTTGAGGAGCCGTAGCACTCAGCAGACCTCAGTTTTAGCCAAGAGTCCATGTAATTTGAGGAAGTGCCTCATGGAAAGGATTTCCTGGCTGCAAAACAGATTTTGCCTCGTTAAATGTGTTAAATAGGGCAAGGTTTTAAATCAAGGCAGAATTTATTCCCCAATTTTGGCAAGAAAAACGGATTTGAGGACTGATAAAATAAGGAAATATAGGAAACAATATCCTGCAGAAAGCGTACGAAGGTCCAGGTGGCCAAGCCAAGGATGGCACAGGCCTCACAGTAGTGTATACGTTCATAAATCCAGCTGTGGCCCGCTGCCTCTTTGCGGCTCTAATTCTCTGTCAGCTTGTATTGCACAGGGGCCATAGCAAAGATCATTTCTCCCTTAGGTGTCGCCAAGTTTTTCATTACCATGGATATTAGGTCCTTATTTTACACAGCGCAAATGTAGTAGGGAAAGGCTAGGATGCAGATAACTTTGCATTATCTTATGCTAACGCACACTGATTGTAGTAGCAAACCATTTGTTTTCCTGTGGCTTTTTTTTCACCCTTTCTGCCATATCTGCCCACGTGAGGGTCAGCCACCAGAAATGCAATAGCATCTCAAACCCATGGCGTTGGGGGCTTGCAGAGAAGGGGACTGCATGGCTCTGCTGTTGGCCCCATCAGCGTTCGCTGGTCACAGACAGGCCGCTCGCTGTTACAGAAGCTGGGCTTGGACTTGCTGCTGTGCAAGGACGGTGGGAGCAAGGGCTGCTGCTGAAGGGGACAGTCCCCTTTTTGGGTGCATTGCCAACGTCCCCTCGCCTTGGAGATGGCAGCTGGGGCAGCCTGGCGGTGTGTCTGGCTGTGCTGGCATAGGACAGACTGACTGTGCCTCCCTCCAACAGCCGGTCCCTCTCCCCTTCAGCAGAGGCAGTCGGCGGCAGAGGCAGCGTTACTCCCCCACATCCCTTTTGCAACTTCCGACAGCCTGTGCTACAGCAGCTGCTAATCCCACCGATGTCTAAACCAGCTTCTGAGCGTGCCCAACCCTCGTCTTGCCTCAAAATAGAGCGTGTACGTTTATGGCAGGAAAACGTGTTCAGCTGCTGAGGGAAGCAGCTGAGCACCCATCGCAGTGGGTGCCCCAGCCCTCCCCTGGCAGAAGTTGCTCAGCCTCGTATCTCTGCTCACTTTGCCAAGCACAGCACAGCCAGGAATCGCTTACTAAAACCTGTCTCTGTGGTTTGTGGCTGTGAGCTGTGTCTTCTCGACTGTCCCAGGCTTTGCCCTGTCCTCGGCTGGTCTGCCGACAGGTTCATAGCACTATTTACAGTGGAGCCCATACTCGTACCCTTGTGCTGAAAATGCCCAAGCGCTTGCCCTACTCGTAAATATGCCATTAAGAAAGCGCCTTTCAAAAGAGACCTCCGGGTCCTGCCTGGATACTGAGCTTTAAACTGTGCTCTCCTGCCTGCATGGAGATCAGATGCTGCTTTAGGGGGTTGAGCTGCAAAAGAGGGCTCTCCAAGGGAATATTTACTGAGTCAGACAGGGAATATTTTCTCCCACAAATAAATTCAAGCATTTGGTAGAACGAATGAGAAATCCATTTCCCTAAGCATTTCCCCTACTGGAAATCTAGGTTTTGTTTGCCAAAAACTGCACAGAACTAGAGGATTTTGTTTTAGTGAAGAGAAAGCCATTTCTGTTGATTTTGGGCTTGCAGGCAAGCGTGAGGAGGGGCTGCATGTCTGTGTGTGTTTCTGTCTGCATGTACACTCGCGTGTATGAGAGGGAAAGAAAAAACATAGGTGTGATTTTATGATCTCCTACATTTATTTGTTAGTTCTGGGTATTTCCACCTGCTCTGCTGTATTCGACCATTGTAGGAAATCCAGTGCTGAAAGGTGCCCCAACCCGAGAGCAGAGCACCCGCAGTTCGGCACAGCCGGGCAGGCTCAGCCCAGCCCTGAGCACGTCCCTCGGCTGCTGGCCCCCCCAGAGCCTATCGCACCCCCTCTTCACCGAGCCGTGCGGCTGAGATGCTCAGGTTAAGCCGGGACAGCACACGGAGCTGGAGGTCCAGCTGCCTGCTGGAACAGAGTCTGTTTTCACTGGAATTTAGTCCTTCGTCCCCAATGCACAGTGTTAACTTCTGGCCATGCCTTTATTGAAATAAGACATGTGTACGTTTGCTCTTTCCTTTTTTGATCCACTCTTGACAACCCCATGCCCAGAATTTAGGGTCTGTATTAAATGCTGGCAAGATGCAAATTTTCTTTCAATTAAATATGACTGTTTGGGGGTTGTCAGGCTAAAAAAGGAATTTATAATGGGTCATAATTCTTAGCTTATACTTTTGAAAATAATAAAAATATTTCAAATTCATAATTCAGTTTTAAATTGGCTTCAGACAGTGACCATAAATACCAAACTTCAGCCTGAAGTAGACCAGAATTTTACAGCCAAGTAATAAACCATTGGAAATAAGAGCCAGTTTGGCATTACTTCATTCTGTCTCTGCATTTATACAAGGGATCGGAAGGAGATGCTTTGGGTTATGACAACAGTTCTTGAAAATTTTCTTAACTCCCCATTTTTTTTAATCCTGCGTATTGAACACAGAGTACTGTATTCAACTCGTTATTACTTGTGTTCAATTTTAACGTATCTATGAATCTAAGCTATGGCAGAGCTTTGCTTTTTTTTCAATTTGCTAATTTACAAACCAGAATCTTCATTTTTTGAAGAGACGTTTCTCTGCTTATAAATACTGCCCCTATTAGCATGTATAGAAGCAAAAATGCAAGCAGAACATTCGAAGCAGCTCAATTTTGAAAGAACAGATTTAGGGCTTGATCTAATGAATATGTTGTCATTTCATTTTAGTTTGAAGTTATTTAACTCTGTTTTTTCAAACCTATTCTCCTCTCGAGAAGAGAAAAAAAAAGCGCCCAATGAGTTTTGAGTGGAAACATTTGAGATGTTAATGAAGGTTTTTAACTTTCCTGAATTTCATCTTGCTTCTTCCTTTTGGTCAAAAATGTTTACTGAATTTCATCTGAATTTGCGCAAAAAAAAAAAAAGTTTTGATCATCTTGAAAAACTTTTTGTTTGTTTTTGGATTATCTTTTTTTTTCCTCCACTTATTGTCAGAAAAAAAACAGAACCAAATTAAGTATGTTCAACTCTACTCAGCAGACCCTGGATTCTGCTCATGAGGCAGGTAAGTCATTTGAGCTCTCAGTACCTCCAGTTCACCATCTTCAGAACGGGGGAGATACGTTGATATCCTCTGTAGATAATTTCTGAGCTATTGGTGGAAACTGCTGTAGGAGACCACGACAGTAGCAGTATTGTTCTACAGCACCCGCAGCAATTAATGTATGCATGAATGGGCATTTTTTAATTTGGTTCTGGTAATTATGGCTTAATTCTCTACCTAAGCTGCGTACTCTAAAGGATTAATTTTGCTCTCCATCTCCTTTCTCTCCTAGCTTTGTTTAACCTCATACCTGTGGGTTTACGAGTGGTGGCGATTCAGGGGGTTCAAACAAAATTGTATCTGGCAATGAACAGTGAAGGATACCTATATACATCAGTAAGTAAATATTTTTAATTTTGTTCTCACTGGAATTATGGTAAGAACTTAGTAAACGTATAATTTACTGTTCGAAGGAATCTGCTTATAACCTATAGAGATGGGATTTGCCAGCAAATTCAGTATAGGGGTGATATTCTGGTTTTAGCTTATTACTCTATTTCCATTAAGAATATATATGGATGTACAGAATCAAACTGCAGTGCCTTTGATGCAAACTTTGATCCCAAAGTGTGAAATAAATAAAAAAAACACAACCAAAACCCCAAACAGAAAGGATGCTCTCTCTTGGTCGCTGTGGACCGATTGTGCTAATCAGCGTGGAGTACAGAGGGAAAGGGACAACTTTGTGAATCGCACACGTGCATGAACGCATTTTATATCTTCCCATATAATCTCTATTATCATTATTAAAAGGGATTTGAGAAAGTAATTTTTTTCTTTGGCCAGGATTTTCAAATAAAAATGGAATTAGGTGCCGAAATCTTATTGCTTTAAGTTGCTGAGTGAGAAAAGAAATGTTTCATTTAGCAGTTTTGATGAAGAATGTCAGTTGTTAATTTTCCGTGGCATTTCTCAAGAGAGCAAACAGTGTTTTTATGAAAAAAAGAAAAAAGGACATTTTTAAAAATAGCCAACTTTTCAATTAAAAGCATTTAGTTGAACTATGTTCAGGAGTTTTGATTATAAAGTCTTAATAGATTTTTTCCCAAGCAGGAAAATAGAGGAAAATGTAATTTATTATCTAATACAAATTATTCTCTTCTAAGAGTGATTCCCTTAAGGTGCCTTTAATACTGATAACAATTAAGTAAACTTATTCAAATCTCCCATTTGTTTTGCAATCCTGACAGCTGGGACAAGGGGCAGCTTTGCATATTTTTCCTCTTATATCTGCCAGAGCAAAAGCAAATTAGAACTGGCTGTGCTCTGGGACAAAGTAAAATGTCAGTGAACGGCATCAAACTCCGCTTTTCTTTTTGCTCTGGCTTTTTGCTTAGTGCAGTTAATCCACAGATCTGTTCACAGGGCTGTAGCCACACAGCCAGATCGTGCAAAGTCCCCTTGTAGTCACCGTCCCGTGTAGTCGCTGTCCTGTGACTGGACAGTGTCGTTTACATTTGCACTGCAAATCCACCTTTGCCTGCACCGTGCGTTTTCGTTTACATTAGCATCCTCAGCCGCACTCCTTCCTGGCTGCCCACTCACCGAGAGAGCACTGCGCCGTGCCGGCTTCTGCGGGCTCAGTTCTGCCTCGGGGGGTGTTACCTCGAGTCGTGTCTCAGGGTGGGATAGAGCAGTTTGTACATAGAGCGCAAATCCATCACTGTGCACAGCGAACGTGCTCAGTTTGAGTGGGTCAGTTCTTTCGTTGCGTACGTTCTGGAAGAATCAGGTATGATTTTGCAAAGATGCAGAAAATGGGATGGGGACAGATTCTGCCACTGTTAATCTACAACGGAGCAGTAACTTCTCATTGTGAGACAACACCCTGAAGTCAAAGGGACCACTGAGAGAATGAAGTATTCTAGTATCCCTTGATGTGAGGATGAGTGGCAGAATATAACCCTTATTTTGATTAAGTCCAGCTTTTAGTTTGATAGGTATTTAGGTAACTTAGGCAGAGCTGAGAGATTCACTTCGGTTGTAATTTTTGGTATTTGCATTGATCAAGGATAGTTCTTCATGTGTTCTCATATGTTACCATGAATAGTGTCTTCCTTGAATCCTTTAGTATCTGTGAATTTAATATTTATGCCATTGCAAAATTACCTGGTGACATCCCTTTATTTTCCCCTTAGTAACAATGGTCATTTTTGTTTCTTTGTGAGGCAGCTATGTTTTCTTACATGTATTCTTTTATTCTTCTTGAACCTGATGGGTTTGGCAAGGCCTTAAACAGACTTTTGTCATGTTGTTGTGTCCCAAATTCATATTTTTAAATGCTCTTCATAAAGATAGGTGTCCATTTAATGTTGATCTACTTTTCCAAAGAAAGCTTCCACCCAGGTTCTCAATAATCTTGGGTTTATCACCTGGTACCTTCTGGTTTGGTTGTTTCATCCTTTACAATAATTGCAAGAAACCATCTTGGTGGGCAAAACCTAGCTCATGTCTCTGTCAGTGTGCCCAGGGACTGGACAAGGGTCGGTGAGGAGCATCTGCCCCTACTTCACTTGCTATGCAAAAAGGTTGCCAGAATTGCAGTTCCAGCACCATTTTTTAAGTGTTTCTAGCACTTCTTTTGCTGCTGATGGTCCTTTCAGCAAGGGATGCAGTCTGACAGTCTGAAACATGGGAAATCAGTTCTATATTTTGGGCTGGATTCTTGGTTGCTGTAAATGAGTCCCAAGAGAGCTCAGCTGATTTATACCAGATGAACACTCACCTGTGCAAGGGATGCCAACAGGGAGTCCGGGGAACAGGTCAGCTCAAATAAACGACGTTCATCTACACATCCTGAGGGTTTCCAAGCCCTTACAGGTATGTGTTCCTGAATGGGATTTGTCAGGAGCAGACAGATGGCAACATGGGATTGATCAGGAGCAAAAGCCCCACAAAACACTGTCAAATTCCTGAAGCAAGAATATAGGGAAAAATAGAAACGTACTTAAATTGTAGATAACTATAACAGATAGTTGCACTGCTTCCAGAGAGAAATGAAATTAGCATCGATGATGCAATGTAATAGGGAGAGAGAATATCGTGGTCTGTGTCATGATCACTTGCTTGCAGTTTTATTGCGACTCTAGCGCTTCAGTCATGCTTGTGTCTGCGCAGAAGCGTTTCCTTCAGATCGCATCGCCGAAGGTTATAGATTCATTTGGTAAAAGGTTTGAAAAACACCCTACTAACGTGCCATCCCTGTTCCTCACCCCGTGCTGCTGTCTGTGCCTCGCATCTGATAGCGCCTTTTAGCCTGAAACACTTCTAAAACACCGCGCCTGATAAAGAGGCCATTAAGTCCACAGCAATTACCCCACTGGTAAATAGGTAAATAAGACATCTGGCTTATGGGAGGATAAACGGAGGCTCAGCTAAGTGCTTTCCCACACTCGCACAGGAAAGCACAGACGTTAGGGCTAACACACCAGGTGTCCCATTTCCGTGTATCTTGGACTAAACTGCAGTATTAAATCACGGTTCATTTTCCTTTTAGTGACTGTGGTGAATTCTTGTGTTTTGTTCCTTGTGGCACATGTTTTAGGTTTGGGCTGTGCAGCAACAGAATTGACTTAGTTGATTCTGAGTGTCCTGTGTATGTAGAAAATATGTCCTAGCCACAATCCATTACAGTTGGTGGCGGATGGAGAATGTCTGCGGATCCAGTTTGCTCATTTGTTGAGCTCTGGCCTTGGCCTTGCATCTTCCTCCCTAGCAGTCTGCCAGGATGGAGATTTCAGGTATCTGACCTCAAAGGTAGTCTGCAGTGTGGTTTGCTTCTGATCCAGTGACTGTACTCAAGAATGAGGTGAATTTGCTCCAGGAGGGGATCAGCGATGTATAATAAATCTGCAGAGAACAGATATCTGTAGTTGGCTGCCAGAGTTTATAGATAGTTTGCGGTGTCTGTCAGTTAGAGCAAAAATAAGATCTTTAATGTAATGATAAAAGCTCCTCAGGGACAAGGCAGCAACTCAGCTATGCAAAAAAAAAAAAAAAAAAAAAAAAAAAATTTTTTAAAAAAAAAAAAAAAAAAAAAAAAAAAAGACATTATGTTAAAATAAATATATAATTATGTATGTTTGTTGCAGAAATGCATTAAAAGTCCTGGATGGCAGGGAAGGGGAGCGACCTTGGTCCTCCCCACAGCCTGCCGTGCTGCCACTGCTTGCCCCGACACACGCTCTGAGCAGTGCGTGCCTCCTCTCCACACCGGCTGGAAAATGCATCTTCATAGCATAGAAGAACACCATATTTGAAACGTTTTGGGGTTTTTTTTGTGTAGCCAGTTTCCTACTAAAGTCGATGGTAGTTGTGTGACGGCGTCTCCCAAGCTGAACCCACCCTTACGATTTTATTTGGAGGGACCTTGTCAAGGAGCTATGTGAAGCCGTAGCTCTTCCTGCCGTACGCTGCTTGAGCATCCTTTTAAAATGAAAGCACAGGGCTTGATTCATCCCTTCTTACACCAGTGTCATGCTGCTGTAGATGACTTAAACAGTGTTATGGCACTGCTGTCTTACGTAACGACATAATGAATCATGCCCTTCTGTATTTTAGGATGGCTTTTATTTTATCTTATTTTTCTTTCTATGAACGACTGCGTCTTTCAGATGACCATCATATATGCTATGCTTGAGTTTTTCAGGTTTCATACCCTATGAATTCCTTGTGTTCTTTCATTGTCTTGAACAAAAGAGTGGAAAACATTTTAAGGATCCGTTTGTCAGACAAGTAGTCCTAGAGCTATTGCTTTCTCATTAAAGCGATTGTGATTTGGCGGAGGAGGCTCACGGTGATACAGAGCAGCAGCTGAGTGAAGTTCATTAAAGGGAAGGTTTGTATGTAGGTGAAGAGAATTGGGTGTACCGCTTGAATTCTGCATAGGCTGAAGCATAACCCAAAATACAGCCAATTTAAAAAAATAGCCTGAGAATATCTAGCCATGTATTTTCCATGAACCATCATGTCAGAGTTTTAAAAATCATTTAATGATTGTCAGTGAAATGCGTATTTGTCCTGTAGAACATTTCAGTCCGTGTAATTGTGTGCTTGCTTAGCCTGGATACATTGTCAGAAACAGTAAAATTAAATATGTGCTGCTCATTGCATACTTCTGGCTGGTCTCAGGAGCTATGCCACTCGGCTTTTGAAGAGTGCTTGTTTTCCATCTTATCTTGTTCTGGGCTCCTGTGATTTGCTAAAGTGTTTGATTTAATAGTGTCATACGCAAGTAAGCTTACAGCTTCTCCCAGCCAGGACAAGCGGGCTGACCAGTGTGCAGGAGCAGAAGAGAGCATGGGCTCAAGGGGGTTCCCAGTTTGGCTTTCCCTTTCCCATGCCCACGCGATGGCTGCCAGAAATGCCGAGCTCCCCAGCAGCACTTCGTGGAGAGGAGCAGCGGGACTGAGCCTTTCCCCAGCTTGTCCCTGGGCTGAGTGATGCTCTCAGGGACACACCCAGGGCACTTCTGCCACCAGTGGTCCCTGGGACCAGACGGCTGCTCCATCGAAGCAGCCCCTGCAGTGTATGGGGTCTGAATGCCAGGTGCTCAGCACCAGCTCTCCCATGTGCTCCCTCTGGGCTGCGCTGCCACCGCTCACTGAGGTGGACAGAGCCCTTGTCTTAAGAGCAGTCCTTTGCCCTGACAATGTGTGGTAGGGCCCCGTCTGTCCCTCCCTCCTGCAGCCTTTCAACTCATCTATTGGAAATTCAGGGCATCCAGCCTTTTGTAGGACAGGTATTAAGAAATGTGCTACATGGCAGAGTTGTCTGTGCTTGCTTTGTTAGCTATTCCAGGATGCCCAATATGTTTGAGTTAATAGAGCTGCTGTACGTGGCTTAATTTCACCGTTTCTTGTCTGATGCACTTGGTACAGAGTTAGCATGGGTTTAAGGAACACTTTGATATAATACCCTGCGCAGAGTTTTATATATAATTTACCCTAACAGAGCATTCAGCTAACATTGTCCTCTGTATGTAAAATAGATTGTCATATATAAGTTTGGTACCTGCACAGAAAGTAAATATTGTATGAAGCATGCATGTTGATTATAGCCAAGAGAAGTGAAATGTGATTAAATTCTCAGAGTGATTCAAAAATTGGTTTTGGTGAGTTGGAGAGAAGTTTGTGCATATTTTAATACTGAGCAGTGCAGTAAGAGACCTGCTGTAGCTAATGGGAATGGTTGGGGCATTTATAATGAATTACTGGCAAAGAGCATTTTTCCACCTCAGGGAAATAGCAGAAACCAAGAGATAGGGGAAATAATCAAAAGCTTCATCTAGTTAAATTTGCATGTCAGTATAAATCATTTTTTACCATGAATGCTCAAGTGCAGACTATACCTTAGCATAGTTCATCCTCTTCAGTGACAGGGTCAGATACAGCTGCAGCACATTTTTCTCTTCATTGCAACACCTTGCTCTGTGCTGGATAAACGTGCAACATCCTCACAGCAAGGAGGGCTGCTCTGGCCCTCCCGCGACCCAGCGTCGTGCCGACAGCCCTGGCTGCTCCCGCTGCCCCACAGCAAAGGTGGGAGAGCGGGCAAGCGAGGTGTGGGATCAGCGCTGGGACAGGAGCATGCTCTAAGGAGGTTCCCAGGCGTTGTAGGATCAGCCCGAACTGATAAATGTTTTCTGATACCTTCAGCTGTGGATGCTGCTCTAAATTATGCCAGCAGCGAAGCTCAGCAGATGCAAACAGTGGTACTTTAGTTCAGTCTTACAGCAGTGTTGCAGGGCAGGGGTGGATGCTGGCTGGTGCCTGGTACAGGAGAAGCCTGGTGGGTCTCCATGCAGCATCACAGGCTCCTGATAACGCTGGCCGGATGGGCGCTCCCTGGCTCAGGATGTGCTCACAGGCTCAGCCCATTACCAGGGAATCTGAACATGAGTTTTTGGGGTTAGTTGTGAGCTGGACTGTGCCTAGTACTGTAGCTGTAGAGCCCGCTGCTCACAGACTTGTCTCCCGTTTGCTGAAGGGACCGGCAGCCTGTCACTGGGCTTGCTGCGGCTGTCTGGCCCCACTCTGTGATGTGGGACGCCCCTAAAGATCGGGTCCCTGGGGAAGCAGAGGGTTTTCCTGCAGCAGGTACCTTAATGAGGTATGTGCTGGTCTGTCTTAATGATATGTGCTGCTGCCGAGTGTTGGGGTTGGAGAGATGGGTGCTGTTTTGTTGAGGTGCTCGTCTCTGCTGGGATCAGTGTGATTCTAGATTTTGGGAGATAGATTGCCCGCTGTCTCCAGCAGAGAAGGGGAGAGGGCATCACCCTCGCATGGGAGAATTATTATGAGACTCAGCAAGCTGAAAGTCTTGGAGCTTTATGCTGCTTTTCTCTACAAGTCATCCTCCAGGCGTCTGAAATCCACGGAGATGCTGCTGTGCATCCATCCCTCACTGCAGGTGGTGGGAGCTGAGGATACTCAGCACCTTCTAAGATGAGGCTTCATAAGAGGAGCCCAAGCAAAAGAAAGCGATAGTTCAGGAGTGTGCATTGCACAGATCCTGGCAGCCCTGCAGTGAGATGCCTGTGCAATGGTTTCCTAACAGAGTGGCTCCTAAAAATCACCAGTGAAATCGCTGTTTGTGCAAGAATAGTTTCAATGTCCTATGAGATAAATAATATACATGTGAAGTAGATATGACTGAAAGTGCATCCACCCTCTTTGTAAGTAATTTCCTAATCAATGCCAAAGTCCTTGGGTGAAAAGGCAGAAAGTCTTTATAATCTTACACTTCAGATGTTGCTCAGAGCAGAAGTTTGGGACTCAGCAAGCTCAGAAATGTGGCTGAAATGGCAATGTAGCTCATAAGGCCCAGTTTTTCAGTCCATTGCACTTCTCATTGGGGTCACAGTGACACAAAAAAGCCTTGGCAGAATTTGGAGCTGGACCCAAGTTTGATAGTTTGGCACCTGAATCACACCCCACTTGCTTCCAGCATCACGTTTCAGCCTCATGCCAGCAAACACGGAATACCGAGTTCCAGGACTTCCAGGCTACTCACAACTCTTCACCGTCACGTTGCAAAGCATGTTTGGCAAGCGAGAGTTGTAAGCAGATAAGGACTTGAGCAGACGGCGTGAGTTGCAAAGTGCGAGAATAAGAGCATTGCCAGGTTCTCGGCGCGTTCAGCTGGGATTGTATATTCAGATCGCCCAACGACGGATTACATTGCTGTGATTCAGCAGAGCCAATGAGAAATGTGCCGCTTTTCTCTCCTAAATCTGGTGTGGGTGCTACATGTTGTGACCAGTGGCGTAGGTGCCTGTGGGGTGATATGTGTGCCTGCTCCCTGTAGGGCTGGGCTTGTTTGCAGTTTGCTGGGAAAATATGTATATTAGTATTTATGTGGATTTTTGAGTTGTTGCTTTTTTTCCCTGATATGTATGAAATATCTTCAAGATCAGAAGCAAGATAACTTTCTAAACTTACCCTGGTTTTTTAGAATGTGGCTTAATTAAAAGAAAGTACCATTACGAAACCTCAGCTTCTTTCCTACGCTTGCCTTTCCTTCTAGAAAGCTGTCTGCCTTCCCTCCTTCTGCCCAGGGCTTCCCCTCCCTCTCGTGCTGCAGGTTGAGCTAATGAGCAGCTCTTGTCACAGTGACTCAGCAGCGCTTCTGCCTCGTTACACTCGCTCTGTAACCTGCTGACGAGATGGCTCACCCCGACGGCACTCGCAGCCTGCTGCTAGCTGTAAATGCCCATGTGAAGATGAACAACTAAACAAGGATGCTGGAGCAATCAAAGACGGTCTCCAAGGACTCCCCGAACCAACAGGAGTTGGTTGGTACTGGAAAACAAATTCAGAACTTGAGTAGAAACTAACCCCAGGTGACACTGAAACACAAGGATTCAACACATTTATTAAATCTGCAGAAAGTGTTTTCCACTCAGCGCATCGTTCAGCTGGGGAACTCATTGCAATGGGATGCCAAGGATGCCATCATTTTTGTGGGTTCAAATACCATTTAGGCAAATTCTTGAAAGAAAAATGCTGCAAAATACGATGATGTCATGTTTGGCTTAGAAATGTCCTGAATCATAGCTCACCAGAGGCTGAGGAAGCATGCTGGGAAAATATTGGGATAAAATTCCCTTTTTTTTATACTCTCCCATAGACATCTGCAGTTAGCCAACGGCAAGCCAACGGCTTGAGGAAGATGTGCTCTCACTGGTCAGTCCTGTTGCTGCATCCCGTTGATGTTTTCTTTATGGGTTAGTTTTCAGGAGGCTGCTGGTGCTCTGATGAGAAATACCCCAAAGTGTTAGTTAACCCCGGTTAAGGATATGCAGGGAAAAAAGTGGTTGTGGTGAGAGTATGGGACTGGGGTGAGAATGGGCTGCAGGAAAAGCTGAACGAGGAGATGGAAGTGTGCCTGTTCCTGCATATGCCTGTTCCTGCGCCTGTTCTTGTGCATGCCTGTTGCTGCAGAGCAGGACCCAGAGCTTCACCTGTTGCAGCAGTGCTAGGACAAACAAAATTTGGCAGGTCCTGTGCTAAAAGTAAGTAAAGGGCCGTTCAGTTCCCCAAAATGACTATCCATCAATCCAGGTTGGCATCGTCAACAGATCTGTCGTGTGGGGGTATTTGGAGTGACTTTATTAAACACATTTTTGTGTCTTTTACTCTTCATGTAGCCCTGCAGTTATGACAGTGATAAAGAAGAAGTGAATTCAGTTCTGTTCCTACTTGGCAGCCTCAAGAGACATGTTTACTGCTTTCTGGCCATTTACATCCTTGCAAACCCACTGAAAGCATCCTTTTCCTGGCAGAACTTTTATTGCAAGTGATGAGGTGCGAAAGCTGAGAATCCAGCTTGACTGTAAAAGTTCAAATTGCATTTGCAGCATTGTCAGTCAAAAGGCATCTTTTGAAAAGTCTACTAAGCAAAACTGATGGGGAGTCAGTGGGCAAGAAAAAGGAGTCGTTATCCCCAAGATTCTGAGTTTTATGGTTGCTTTTGGGAACTGCAGCACAACTGAAAAGAGTTTCCAAAGGAAACTCTGTTACTTCAGTCGCAGAGAACCTGAATGCCATCCTCTTGGCATGACTTCTCTTTACTGAAACCAGAGACACCTGTACAAGTCCTAGAAAGCAGGATAAACATGGTGTGTGGTATAGAAGCTAGGCAGGGACAGAGGAAACGGGAAAGTTGTCGTATTTAAGATCATGTCCTTGAAGCCTAGATTTCAGAAACTAACTTTTCCATATATAAGCTAATTCTTGGCGGTACGCTTGTTGAATTCCTGGGTGGAAAAATCTAAAAAGGGTCTGGGAAAGAAAAGAAGTCAGTTGAATAAAAATTCTATTAAGAAACTTGCATTTCCATACTGAACTGCTTTCATTAGGCAATCTAGGATTAACAAAGGAATCCAAAATTTAGAATGGATTAGAGAGTCTTTGGATGTAATGCCAATATAGTAGCTTTTACCAGCAGATTGGATGGTTTAAATAATTGAACAGATAAGACCTTTCATATTTTATGTTCTGTGGATGCTACAGGTGCTATCACATTGTTTTTCATTTTTGTAATTTTACCCAAACAGCACTGAATATTGAGTGGTATGGTTCTTCTAAAATTAAATCCACTGGGGAGCTAAGCAAAACAGGCATGATAATTGGTGAAGTACAGTTCTGTTTATTTAAAGTCTCAGGAGGTATCTAAAAATCAAGAGAGCTAGTTTCAGAAGCACAGCACAAGAGGCTGTCTGCTTTATGAAGCCATCTTCCCCTTTCCTTACCCTGATGACATTGAATGCATATTAATGAGGGAGTCAATTTAGACCCACCATCCTCATCCCCAGAGCATTTTCAGATGTTAAAACATCCTATTACAAGATAGCAGCATTCCTCTTGAACCTGAGTGTTGGTGGGACCTTCATTTGAGGTGACTGGGAATGGGCAAACCTCAAAGGACTTGCGAGGGCATGTTTCCTCGAACAACAACTCCAGAACCTAATGTTTTATCAAAATGGGTCTAGCAAACTGAAAAGAGTGGGCTGTTCCTCACCCTGCCAGTACTCGTGGCCTCCAACTAAACTGGAAGACATGCCGTATTTTTAAAATGAGGATATCTCATGGAGCTGATACACGAATTAGAAGCAGAGTTTCAGAAATATGAAGGTTTCGGTTCAGGTTTTACGCAAAAGTTCACATCAATTCTCATTCCATTCTCGTTATTTCACACCAGTGTGCTCAGATCTAGAGGAGCATCTGCTGCCAGCTGAGCCATATTGACACTGACAGAAGGCACAATAAGCTCAGAGTAAATAAGTGAATGATCTGAAACAGAACAAAGAGCCAAAGAAAATCTAATAAGTGGAATAGACACAGTTTGAAGTGCAGATCTGTTCCCTTCACCTGATGAACTAAGAGTTTAATGGGCTTGATATTGCAAACCCTTTCTCATGTAAGTAATCCTTACTCAAGCAAGCAGTTTCATTGACTGCCTGCCAGAGGAAGAATTAATTTATCTGAGTAAGATTTGCAGGATCTGGACAAGACAGCCATTGATTTGCAATATGAAATTTCTGTGTGAGTAAAAAATGAACAGAGCATCTAGGAGGACAGTGAAGCTTAATGACTAAAATAAGCCCCCGCTTGCCCAGAGACAGGTCCCAAGGCCTGGAACGGTTATCAGGAGTAGGGAGAGCAGCAGACCCCAGTTTTGGATGCCCAGAGGGTTTGTTTGGTGTCATGGGCAAGACTTGAGCTTGCAGCCTTCTCTGGAACTGAATGCCCAGGGCTTCACATT
Organism: Balaeniceps rex; assembly: GCA_013401315.1. Classification (NCBI taxonomy): domain Eukaryota; kingdom Metazoa; phylum Chordata; class Aves; order Pelecaniformes; family Balaenicipitidae; genus Balaeniceps; species Balaeniceps rex. The sequence goes on along the minus strand of VYZW01033015.1, from coordinate 213,258 downwards.
GAGCCATGCAGTAGCTGGACTAATGCTTTCCTACGAAACAGTTCAGCAAGTGCAGAACCAGGTGTTGTGTTGTTCACAAATAATCCCTCTCTTCAAGCGCCTTACACTTTTAGGACTTAAAATTTTCTGGCAGACCATATGAAAACCTCTAGTTCTCCAGGTGCGGGGGAACGTCAGCAGCAGGCTCTTTCTGCAGTGCTATCGTGGCACCAGGAGCGTTGTGATAAGGCTCACCAGTTAGTACGGCGTACTTTCTTCTGACACCTTTCTGTGAAAGGCAGTGCGTGCCTGGTGTCACGGATGAGCAAGGATGACTGAGTTTGTGTTACCACCATTGGGCGTCATGAAACTGGAGCCAACTTCACTCACCTATTTTTGAAAATCTTGACTTTAATTTATGCTTTAGCTGCCTCTGTGTGAAACAAAGATTTAACGTGCATTCTAGACAGAGAGACTGGGAGCTTGCTCCATGAGCAGTAGAGTTCGGCACAGACTTCCTTAGGCTTTTTCTTGGGGAAATTACTGCAGCTGTGATAGAAAAGACCTGAAAGAGCTTTATGCAAATTGTTGATTTCTGCCACACTAGTTAATTGTTTCCCAAATTTGCATTTCTAATCAGTGAGATGCCAAAAAACACCTGTACTCTCTGTGTTGCACTAACAGTTTATATTTCCTTTAATTATGCTTGTAGGAACAATACCAGAATGGCGAGCATTTGTTATAAATAACTTGTAGCTCTTGCAACTAAACTATAAATAATATTTTTCTTCACAAAATTATGTCCAGCAGCAGTGGCAGGGAGAGCGTATTCCCTGCTCACCAGCTAATAGCCACTGCACTGATGATATATCTTCCTGAACAACGCCGATCTGATAGCACCAAAAGCACGTGTTGATGCACCTTCTCTATCCCAGAGCCCAGGCAGGCAGTGCTATGTTTAGAGGCCATGCAGTAATTTCCCCATGGTGAATCCCTGAGGATCTTGAAATTTTCAGCTGAGGAGGAGGCAGTCTTGATCTGCAAGTGGCTTGGGAATATCTGTACTAAGGAAACCAACCTCCTTTTGTGCTGTTAACTGAGAAGATGAGTACAGTCACCCTGGCTTGGCTGTGAATCATCTGCTGAAGCTTCACTTGCTACCCAACGGCAAACCCTCTGCACTTGCAGCCCTTCATTTTATTATCACAGGAATGACAGTAAAAGAAGACAAGTGATTTTTTTCCCTCTCATTTAATACCAGGCTTTCTGTTGTTGAGCTGTTTTGTTTCCCTCTGGCTCTGACAGTCTTCTAAATAGCAGTTGCTTCTCTTATGGAACAATTGGAGTTAATGTGGGTAATTGTGATAGTTATGGCCTTTACTTTTTGATATAGCAATTATCCAATCTGTACTTTTTTACTGAGTCAAGCAATGTTGGTAAAATTAAGTTGTCATCAGACTGATCTTTCTGGAGATTGTTTGCTGCCGTAAGGCCAAATCCGAACATCTCTACTCTTTCTCAAAACAAATGTTGAATAAGCTAGAACCGAAAGTTTCCTGTGCTTTGCACCCACTCAGGTTGTACCTTCCACACACCCACATCACTGTGTCAGCTGCAGCAAGGTCACACACATTATGAAGAGAAGAGTTTGGTCCTTCGGCTGGTGTTTTGGCATTTGTAAAACTGTGTTGGTAGAGAGTCTTGTGAGGTTTTACAGATCATGTAGTTCTTAAACCAAAATCAAACCACTTCAAGCTGGAGGTAGAAGTTTCCATTTCTGTAGGACAGCAATAAATACAGGGGATGTGTAAATAGCCCAAATTACTCTTATGAGTAGAGAGTTCTGTGAGTTTATATTGAGTACTTCAAAAAAGGATAAATATATTTTCCTTCCACCTTTCTGAAAAGTGGGTTCACAAAGCTACAGAAAATTTCATTTCTCTCTAATCTTAAAGGTCCTGAAAGCCTGATAAAATGTTATTTCCTTGGAAAAAGTCTTCTGAAATAATATTTTTGCATCACTTCCAACATGATGCTACAACTATTCAGTTTCTTAATACAATGATAAGGAGCATATCTGTTATACAGAAGATATGGATATAAATCCATGTAGAGAGAATAAATAGAGATGGACAACACCCAAACCTTTTAGCAGGGTTGTGGAGCTCTATACTGGAACCTGGAATAAAACTTCAGCTGAGATTCGAAGCGGGGGACAGGGAAGCTTCCAACAAAGAAACAATAGAAATAGAGACGTGCCAGAACTCAGGGCTTTTCTCCAAGTCCTGGTCTCTCCAAATGTAAAACTTCTGGCTCAGGCTCAACCTGGATTTAAGACAGCTTACTTGTTTTTTTTCTTTTCCTTTTTCAAATAGAAGTCACCACAAAGCTAGCTCTGTGTTTTAACTTCATAGCATGAATTTAAGTTCAATTCATGATTTATTTGTTCTTACTGACTCATTGAACCTTTCCTCAACATTTTCTACTGGCGCGGAGATATTAGTCTGTTGCTCACGTTGGTGTATAAGATTTAGAAGGAGGCAATCATGCCCCTAAGGCTAATTGCATCATCTCTGAAAGACCGGGTGTGAATAACGCTTTGCTATGGCTAGCTAGAAATGGAGCATTCTGCTTGAAAAGTTATGTGCATGCAGGCCAGCAGTCACCTGATAATACCCGTACCTCCTTGAAAGCTTCTTCCAGTCCATCACACATGAGATGCTACCATGCCTGTTCAGTAGATATTCCTATGAGAAGGCTGGTCTTACGATCAGGCTGTATTTGTTACTTGGGATATTAAGAGTAAAGAATTGTATTTCTGCTTAGAAACCTCAAGGTTTTTGTGATTTACAGTCACAGGGATCATTCACGCCCACATCCAGAATCCATCAACCTCATTCCAAGGCTATAACCTTGCCTGCCAAGTCCCACCAATGGTTTGTTTTTATGGTCAAGTAATAAATGATAGGGGCTCGCGGTTGAAATAGTGATGGTCAGACACTCAGCAGTCACTGTAGCCCTTTTCTAATACCAGCAGCTCTGGGAAGGCCCCCCGATCACAGCAGTGTCCTTGGTCAGCAGCTTCAGAGCACGCTGCTGTTGCAGGAAGGGATGCACTGGGATGTGCAAATCGCAAACTGGAACCATCAAAGGGAGAGCATCTGGAACGGCGCATTTCAAACAGTCCTGGTATCCACTTCTCCAAGCATTTATTTTGCGCACCTTGCTTTCTCTCCTAGCGAGTCACATCAGCATTCATCGCTATTCATGTCACTCTGTCACTTACCAAGTGTTTTATCAGTACGTGGTATTGTGTGACACCGTATATTACGGCAAGCACAATACAAAGAGCACTGTACCAAGTGGCGGTTCAGCTCGAAAGAGCTCATTTCATTTCTCAATGTGATTGATATCCACCATCAATTTGGATGTTGCATACCTGCTCTCAAGCACGAGTGAATTGCCCCTTGTGAAGTGTTTGGCCATTCTCACAGAGCCGCCTCCCTGACCCCTGATTTCGAGCGGCACGCTGCACAGGGTGCTGCATCGGCTGGTGCCGAGGAGGCTGCAGCTACACTGTGTAGGTGCGAGCCAGGCTGCTCTAATTCATGCCTCTTCCTAGAGAGGCATTGCTGCAGAGGAGGGTGAGGTGGGGTATACCAAAATGCATGGCCACACGTAGTGGCGAAAGGTTCACGCGGAGTCCTGGTGGCCTGACCTTTTCTCCCAGAGGCTCCCGATGAAGGAAACTTCAGTATCTTTAGCCTCTTCTCCAAACTGATGAGATAGCGGTATACAGGTTTACATTATGCGTAACATGCAAACAGCTCAGAAATTGGCTTGCATCAAAAGCTGACATCTCAACAGCTCAGGCATTATTGAAAAAGGAGGTGGGGAAAGATCTGAGATTAAATTGGGAGCTAAATGCTGCAGCTAGGCAATCTTCCCTGTGCTGAGGCAAAGCAAGCCCCAAATGTCCATGGGCCGGGTCTGTTCTCATGCACTTAAGGCCCCATAGGTCTTGTAGGAGAGAGAGGGAAACTAGTTAAAAATAGCTGAGCTCTTCCTGTTCAGTTTGGTTGCATCCTGGGGAAAGGATAAAAGCAGTAGTAATGCTTTCATGTCTCCTGCTTTTTAAACCTCTGAACACGCATCACTGAGACCACAGTACGCAGGAGGATGAAATGCTAGTGCTTGGCCAAGCTGTGGCCTGTCGGTGTCAAAGCCATTGCTAACTCCGGTGAGGTCAGGTTTTCATGCTGATATTTTCATTTGCAGGGCTGTGTTTGTAAGCTTTTGGAAGGAGCCGAGGCATGCCACTCTCCACCAGCTCCTTTCCTCTAGCCCTTGATCTCCTTTTCTTTTTATGAGTCTCTGTGAGCATGTGACACAGGTTAGGGAAGCAACCACTCAAAAATCCTATTACTCTCCAAGCTGGAGACATTATGATGATTTCCTGGATGACATTATGATCCTTTTGTCCTTAGCAGACTCCTGGTATCCCACTTAGCAAACACCTTGACATGCAAACATGGGGACAGTTCAAAGTACAGTTATCTAAGCCTGGAAAAAAAGAAAATACCTCTTTAGGGCCCAGTAATCGATGCACAGTGGAGCTGTTATCACCATGGGGTGGAGCAAGAAACCTTTCCCAAGATCTTGGCTATTCTGTAGTGATTTTTCCCCCCTACCTGTGTGCATTGCAGCGGATGAAAGCAAATTAAGGATCTGAGTCCAGCCCTCTGCCCGCATCTGTGTACCTGGCACAGTCAGGAAGATGGGTTGAGATCAGGCATGTAGGGATGAGGGGGGATTGGAGATCCGCATCCAGTGCTCCACACTGTCAGTGCAAAGAGGATGGGTATTAGCTGAAAACCTACAGGTATTTTTGTGCCTTATTAAAATTGTGCTTGCTTGGTTTGGATATTAAAGCTTCTCTATTACTTCAACTGACTCTCCTCCAAATTCTATATAATAATTCTGGGAAGATTTGACTGGCAGTGAGGACTGGATGTTTACATTTCAGAAATGATTGCTTTTATTTTATCAGTGGGGTTGGTGATAGGACCTCAAGGACATGCGGTGGAATGTAAATTTAGATTCACCTCTTCATGTTCTTTTCTCCTCTTAAATAAGGCAATTTTCCTATGAAGTGCTTTGTAAGAAAAATCTTTGAGACGCTATGCGGAGGGTACGTTTCAGTTGTAATGAATCCTGTTACAAACAGATGATGTATTACGATTTTTTTACTGCAGCACAACAGTGAAGTGTATTTTGTAGGGCCTCGGAGAGCGCATGTATTTAATAATTGGTATAGAAGGAAACTGTAGATGATTTAGAAACCATGGTGACTCGAAAGTTGTGGTTTTATTTAAGCACAGACAACAGCCAGTAAAAAAGCTTTCACATCCCCTTTTCATCTTTTATTTTCTTTATTTCCTATTTCTTTTTCCCTGAAAGTTAATATAGCTACTGCAACATAACATCAGACTGTTGAAAAGCAAATAAGCTGTTTAGGTGAATTTGATTTAAATTTATTTCTTTACAAAATTTATCAGAGAGAAGCACATCAGAACAACGATGCCTGGTTTCCTTAAGTGTACATACTGTGGTTTTGTGCCTGCTTGGCCATCTGATGATATATCTGATTCTACTCTTAATAACATTAAAATCCATTAACCAGTTCTGAGAACTTATAGCAGACTGATGGCAGTTTTCAGAGATATTATGTTCGTGCAAGTTTCATGAAACAAGGCAGCTGGGCAAGGAAGAGAGAGCTGACCTGCTCGTGGCCATAAGGGAAGAAAGGTTGCAGCTTAGCTCAACTCTTATCAAGGGAAGCCACTGGGGAAGCAGGAATGCCCTCAGGTTGGGAACCATCAACACTTACGCTTTATTAGACAGTAGAGAATCCAACTGCTCAACCCAGACCCTGGGAAACGAGCCTTTGTTCAAGCGACTTCTTGTGAAACTGGCATTTTTTAAGGCCCAACCATGAATTATCTGCCCTGTAGTTGTTAGGGCTGTTGGCTATTTCTGGTGTATCAGATGCTGCTGAGGACATAACCAAGAGCAGTGTCCGTAGTGCAGCCGAGGTGTTGCAGATTCCTAAGGGAAGAAGGGTCAGAGTCAAGAGAAGTCTCATTGAAATATTGAGTTTGTTCAGAGGCCAGGAGTGCAGTAAATCAGTGTTCTTGGCTATGTTACCTACTGTACAACAGTATTTAATAAGTAATCTGCATCCAGCAAGCTGATACATTTGGAGGTTGTTCACTCCTTTGGCTGTATGGCACGACAGAGTTCTGCTTACCTGTATTGTTGCTTGTAATGGGTAAAGAAGGCAGAAAATCAGGGTTAGGGCAATGTCTGTAATCAAAGACTGTAAGAACACGTTAGTAATATTCACCGTTGCTGCAAAGGCTAAACACCAGTCATAAGCAAAGATTTGTTGTAAGACAGGCAAGGATTTTAATCATAAAATCGTTCCTGAATCAATTTGTGTGCTTTATCTTCCTAGCTGTGGCCCTGGTCCTACCAGCAGAGAGCCAGCATCGACCTGCAGCATTTCTGTTTCCAGGATTGGAAACTGGGAAAGCATGTATTTGTGTGTGCGCATGTGTGTATTTTAAATGCTTAGCTTTTCCTTTAAACCCAGCAGATCAATCAAAGTACCGTATTTCTTTGTAAAAGAAAAGACATTCTCATTAATTTTCATCCCCCACATGTAGCTTATTGCATTATACTGAAAAATCTCATTTGAGAAATCCTTTCATAATGCGATATGTTGCAGAATAAAAAACGGAACCATTTACCCTATGGATATTTTGTCTTTCAGGGATTTGGACGATGCCCTTTGTCTGTGTAGCAAGTGTTTCTTTGCTAACTCAGGTGCACCAATGTAATTCATCAAGGTGCACAAACACGATTTGTTTAGTGCAGGCTTTGGGTGCTGGGGGGCATGTGTCTGCTCTAAAAATCCTCCAACTTAAATTTGGTATCTTTGTCTCCCCTGTCCAGCATCCTTGTTGGTATGCTCAACACCTGCCTCATTTGGAAAATGCCTGCAAGTTTAGAAACTCAGCAGAGTGTCTGGAGGTTAAGCAAAGTAGTAGGTCCCATTTAAATGTTGGGGGTGTCTATTAAAGACATACTCAACCTTCAGTCCTTGGTGCTTTACCTGTGCCCCACGTTCCTTTTTCCATTTAGATCCAAGCAGGTGAGTGTTTTAGCAGCTCACTGAGCCTCAGCTACCACAGAGCATCATGACAACGTAGTGGTCGTGCCTGGCATCCAAGCTGTCTCAGGGGCATTAGCAAATGTGCTGCTGAGCTGGTGGGTGGGCATCCCCCCCGACCAGGTGACATGTCCAAGCTGCCACCAGGCAGCAGAGTTCATGCTGAAATGCGGTCTTGGGGGGACCAAGGTGCAGAATTCAGGTTTCCCATCAGGCGGGGTAAGTTTTCATCCTTCTTGGCTAGTGCAAGCTAGGATAAGGAACGTACTTGCTTGAAGAGCAGCAATGCATATTCCCAAAAATTTTGCCTTATGAAAGGCTGGTGCAGGCGTTGAGTGTCCAGGACACCTCTGTGTCCTCATTCCTGTAGCACAGGACTCCCGCTGTGTGCATGAGTTCAGTAGATCAGTAAACACGGCTTTCCCAGTTGTCACTGTGCAACTGTGTGGGTACCTTTCCCACCCCGGGGAGCTCCCAGACCTCAAGGCAGAGCCCAAGCAGCCTCTTCTACCGTGAACCCCCAGACAGCCCACAATCCCCGCTCTTCCCCTCGGGTGCTTTTTAAGCTAGTGCTCTTCTGGGTTGGGCATCAGTAATTCTCTGCAGAGCTTTTCTCTGGGTAAGAGACTAAAAATCCATCTGCTGTTTGTTACTGTCATTGACCAGTCAGCAAACACACATGTGTGCGTCTGCTGACGGTGCCCTTCCTGAGATGATAAAAGACAATCTAATTCAAGGTAGGGTAGGGTTTATTAACAGAAATCATTATTGATGAAAAAGAAAAGATTAGTTGAGAGAGAATTCTAACCTGCACAGTCTTATCTTATCTTTTAATGTCTTTTTCCTTGATATTTTCTGCTCCAAGAGTAAAAACTTTAATATAAGCCCTACATTTTTGCATGCGTGCATATTCAGGGTTGTAAATGAAAGGAGAGTGACAGTTTTGCATTTAGTAACTTCACACCCACACACCTCTTTTCTTTCTGATGCTGACACTTCAGCCTTTGAAACAGCTCCCAAGAGCAGTCCTCGGATGCAGACAAGTGAGATCTAAAGAGGGAACGTGGATCTGCTACTGTTTGCACATGGCACCTGGAAAGGGCTTTGAAGAAGGGCACTTTTCTAGATGAGTAGCTCAGAAATTGTTTCTCATTAACTCGGGAGAAAGCCTAAAGCCAGTTTAAAGAAGAGACTAAGTGTGTGAAGTTGTCTAAGGGCTTGTTAAGACTGGGGAGAGAAGCTAAAATCCTGTGCCAACGACATCAAAGGGGAGCTAGGCTCTCCTCCTGCCCGCAGGACGGGACAGTGGCTTTGGTGGGACTCCAGGCAGGTTTTCAGATCACAGGGGCTCCTGCTGGCTTTTGCCTACCAGTTTCCATGGGCGTGAGGTGGATTTGTGGGTACACGCTGCCCTGCACCACCCTGCGTCCTTAGCAGGGGAGCAGAAACCTGGTGTGGCTGCAGGTTATACCCAAATTCCTCCTCTGGCGTGGTCCTCACCTTCCAAGGGGGAGCAAAGGGTGAGTTACCACCTCCCAAGCACAGGCTATTTCCTCTGCCAGGTTGGTACCAGAGACAGCACTTGATTTTCCCTAACTTCAGTGGCTCCCTCTTCTCCTCTTATTGCATCTTTTTTTAATAAATAGCTTGTTAGTTTTTACTACAACTGACTTCTCTTTTCGTTTCTTCTGTCACTTCCCCTCTTTTCACATCCACTTTTCTCAATATTTTATTTATTACATCCCCCGCCCCGAATTTATTACATCCGTCTCTTTGCCAGCAGAGAGGGCAGGTTTCCTTCCCATTGCCCCCTCCCTCCTGTTCCCAGAATCACTGCAGGCCTGGTTCAAAGCTTGCTGGAGCCAATTGCAAGTGTGTGACTATAAAAATAACAAAATACATTTCACATTTTGGAACAAAAGGAGTGGTCTGAAAACTTGTTTCTGCTCCCACTTGCTTCAGAGGACACGCTGGCTTGGAAGGGCTTTTCTTTTCCAAGCGCTCTGCTCAAAATAGGCATTTATTACAAAGAAAGTAATTTTCAATTTGGAGTGGGCGTGGCAGGCATACATATTCAACTCAGATGCTATATATTTTGGGTAATTTAAAATTACCGTGGCTAGGAAGCCTGTGTGGTGTAAGCCCTAATGATCCTTAGCCGTTCACAGCAGAGCCCACAGTTTCATGAGCTCTGTTTAAATTAGCATCAGAGTTTGCCTCTGGGAAATAACAGCCCGTTTCTCCCAGGTAAAAGGATGTGCTTGAATTGCCTTTGCAAAGCTTTGGATGAACTGCTTAGGAATGTGATCATCTCTGTGAAAAAGAAGCTGTATCATTTAAGCACCATCATTTTTATTTGAAAGTCAGCTTGTTAAAAAAAAAAAAGTAAAAATTGGCAAAAAGTGTGCTGCTTGCTAGCAAAGGTATATGAGCTTTCAAAGTCTGAAAGTCTGACTGGGGCTTGGGCTTTATTAGGTTTGTTATTTTCTTCAAGAGGCCAAAAAAAGGAGCCATGGAAAAATCCACTGATAAAAATAAGGCTGGAAACTGAGCAGAGAATTACCAAAGGGGAAAGCCAGTGTGAGAGAGGGGAGAAAGAGAAGGAATTAATAAAGCAGCAGAAATAGGGGAAGAAAGCAAGCAGAATAATATAAAATATGATATAGGGCAAGTATATTACAGATCAGCCAGCCATCCATCATATCTGAGATTGGATTATTCTTAACTAAGTATAGCTGGGCAAAGTATTGATTTAAATTTCTTTCACATAGAAAATTACTCAGGGAAAAAGAAGCGTTGGGAGAGAATTAATTAGCGGTGGGGAAGGTATATGTACTGGAAGTTGGACCCTTTGACACACGGAGTCATGCATGGGTGAGCCAGGTGAATCCAGACATTAGTAATGAGGATTAAATAGGGCCATGTTTCCTGTCTTCTTTCTTCATGGGTTTAAAACATTCAATAATTTCCCTTGGAGGAAATAAATCTTCTCCAGAACATGTATATTTTCTCCCTGTGCACATGTGCCTATTTTTCCCTCTGGCCTGCAATGCAATTTTGCACAGGAAATTTTAAACCATTTTTCATACCAGTCTGTGGCAGCAAGACCATTGCATAGTTTTCTCCCAGCAAAGACACTTGCAAATCCTTTATCTGACTTTTTGGTAATGAATTCATTTGTTTACCTGGAAATGAGTTGTTTATTTTGAATGAGAGAGTTCTCCTTTTCAATGCAACACCACCAGGATTTGAGTTTAGCAGCAGAATTGCTGAAAAGAGACATTTGCAAAATTCTTTGCAGCTCTACAGGAGAGCCAAAGAGGGAGTGTTTGAGCTCTCAGCAGGGTTTTGTTACTCACTTGTTCTCTGCTCTCCCACGGAGCTGCCGCTGCTGCCACCGCACATGTGGGTCCCAGAGACAGCATCAGTCCAGGGTGCTGGCAGGGAGGACGAGAGCATTGCACCCGGTGCCTCCCCTGCAATGAGGGGGCTGGGGGTACTGCCTCCGAGTCAAACCACAGCTCTGCAACACCGCTACTCATTACTTATTTATTTGCAAAATCATTTAATCCACCCCTTGTGAAGCAGCGCTCGTGTTTCTGAGCGAGGGGCTGGAGGTTAAATAAGGGCGACTGGGAAGGGCTCACGTCGAGCAGCAAGTGGCAGCGACGGGGCGGCAGATGCTTCATCTGTGCACCGGCATCCCGTGTGCGCAGGCATCCCATGTGCCCTCTCGGCGTGCACGGTCCTTCCAACGGGCTGAGGACAGCTCTCACCATCGCAAGAAACAGCCCCGTGAATGTGAGTCTTGGGACCTCCAAAAGGCAGAAATTACTCCTTAATAGCCCCTTTGTGCTAGAAAACTGTTAGCAGGGTGGCTGGGCGCTCCGGGAATAGACGAGTTACAAAACGTCAGGCTCTGCTAACATCCCAGCAGCTATCACTGAACACACTGATGGCAGATGATTTTCAATATAGTTCATCCTGCCTTTTTTTTTTTTCCCCTACCAAGCTAAACGAAGGTGTTCCCTAAAGTTTCAAACCTCACTTTGGCTGTAGAAGTAATGGCAGATATTTTGGGGGTGGTTTTATGTGGGAAAATGCATACTTTTCAGATTTTCCTCAACTTGAAGATGATTTGAAGGTACGTTGAAATTTTCCAGAAATTTTTACATGGAGCTTGACACCAAGGAGAAAAGTATCAGCATGAGTGAAAAACATTTAAGATTGTCAAAATGGTGTGAAATATGAGAATAGAGGGTTAGCATAGAGACTGTTTCCTCCAACCTAAATTAGGTACGTGATCAAGTCTTCCCCTTGGTGCCGCGGGGGAACCAAGTCACACTTGATGGTAAGGATCCATTTAAACCTGGTTTACAAAGGGTTAGTCCATGATAGCTGAGGATTTGGACTCTTCTAGTAATTTTTGTTTCAACATTTGTAGCCTGTGATAAAAAAGTGTTAAAACCTTCAGGAAAGTTGCTATTATTTTTTATCCATCGGGAAGGGGCAACCACAGAGCCAGGTGCAATGATGCTGCTGGCAGCTCACGCTGCCCAGACCACCCAAGACCAGCTTCTTCCTTAGCTAAGTCTTGGAGGGAAGGCAGGCACGGTGTCTCCAAGCCTGCAGCCTGATTTCCAGAGCTCCGTATGCCCAGACCCTCTGGTCCCACCAAGGGGAAGAGACAAAATAGGTAGGCAAGAGTGGGCAAGTCCCAGGACTTGCCTACATGGGAGCAGTCGGACACATAGGTTGTCCCCTGCACGTCCCAGCCACCACGTATGCTGCACCACTGGTGCCAGCAAGGCTCACCCCTCTGCAGGTCTGTGTTGCTGCCAGCGTGGGTGACATCCCTCTGGTCCTTGGCACGACCACACAAATGATGATCCAGCAGCTTGTAGAAGTAATGCTACTTTCAGTGCTACTGTCTGACCTATGGTCTGACCTATTGAGCTGCAGGAGGCTATCCCTTAAATCAAGGAAGACAAAGACGCAGCTAGATTCAATACAAATTTTGAAGTGCTTTTTGTTCTGTCTGATTGTTTTTATGAGACTTTAAAATACTTTTCATCTTCCTACTAGAATTACTTTTCCATATCAATTGATGAGTTTACCTGAATCTGTGCTTTTGTACCCAGAGATGGATTTTCTGAGTCATCATTGCCCAGGACATGAGTTGTCCAAGCTCTGTCCTTATCTTCCTTTCAGGAAATGGTGTGGAACCTGCAACATCTTATCAGAGACTTGATTTTGTGAAAGCAGCAGTTGCTTTTGCGCCTTCTCAAAAGTGGGGTCCGAGTACCAGGGTTAAGCAAAAACATTGCATTAGCATTTCTCAGCTGGATGTGAGTGCGCAGAGAAACCCAGCATTCGTTGCAGTCCTGTATTCATTCTTGTTACCTTAGCAGTGTGTATTTTGGTGGAGGTTAAATCAGCTTAGTGCTAGCTAAAGAAGGTGGTAATTTAATAATGGTGATTTGCTCATTTAAATAAGGCAACATTTCTTTCTCTGTAAATTCTGTCTCGTTCTTGTTTGTTGCTGTTTGTGTTCTGCTGTTTATTCGGCCCGTTTGCTCTGTAGCAATGATCACTCTGGAGCTGGATTCCCATTCCCATACAAACTTTTACCCAAGCTTTACATTTCTTATAGCCCTTCCCAAGAAGGTATAATTGCATTTCTGTTGCAGGGAAGAATGTAAGGAGGTTGCTGTTGCTTGAACCAGAACAAGCAGCATCTTCATGGCTTAGTGGTTCCTGGAGTGGTGGTGTTTGGTCTATTTGAGGTCTCACTTGCCATGAGAAGTGATTTTGATGCTAGACGTTGCTTCTGTGTATAGTTTGTACCTGATAGTAACCTTACCTACTGATTCGAGGCAGAAGAACAAAAGGCAGCTGGAGGAGGGTGTTATATCATGACCACACAACCTGGGGGTGACCAGGGCTGCCCGCTGATTTAATCTCTCTGTGGTGTCACAGGAAGGGTGCCACGAGCAGGGTCTACCAAGGTTTTGCTGTAGGAAGAAGGGTGATTTTGCTTGTTTCAGCTGCAGTCTGTAAGAAAGGTATTTTTACACCCTGCTTAGGATGACCCTCACAAAAGGCAAAGAGCGCTTGAAGTCTTATCTCATGGGCATGTTGCTCGCTGGCTCCCAGGGAGCATGGGGAGCGGCAGGCAGGGTGAGGGCCAGCTTCCCTCCCTTTTCCAGCATTTCACAGGAAGGATTTTAAAATGCTGATGGCTGATTCATTGTGCTTGTACTCAGAAAGCCACCTGGATGGTAGCGCTTCTCCTCCAATCTCATCTCAGCCGTTCTACAAAATAAATTACTGTCAGTCTGCAGTACGTCTGCACTTGGTGCATTCAGACCTCTGAAAATTGATAACACGCGGCCGATCTTACAGTGTAATAAATGAACAGTTAATGAACAGAACAAAATTGTCTTTCCAAATCTCAGTTCTGACCAAATGATCTTAGTCCTAAATACCCCGAGAGTACATTAAGTACTGAATTTGGTATGGCCGGGTGCTGGGCCTGAGGGAGCTGAACAGTTTACGTAGGGAAGGCAGAGAAAGGAAGATATCAGCCCTGTTTTGCAGCATGGGATAGGATGTACAGCGGGGACAAGGCCAAGGTGATACTGCGGTTGGTGATGGATGGGACCCAGTGGGCATCTCAAGGGTGCTGGGTCACCTCCGTGTTCTGTTTTCACAGAGCAACCTTGGAGACGGTGTGGTCCACTTAGCACTAAATCATTCTTTATTAAAAACAACATATGCTTATTGGGCATTTCATTTTCTGTCTCGCTGCTTCTGAATACGTTGTTGCGGTTACAGTAACCAGTCGTGCACTTTTCTGGACCATTAGCTGGTAAAAGCATTTTCTTTTCATGTCGAGAAGGGATAAGGGCTAAGTTACAACCTCCCTGAAAGTGTTTTCCTGTGGGAAACAGCCTTCTGCATTATCAGACAATACATTTGCTCTTCCAGGTCAGTTCATTTATAAGTATATATTCTGCAAATCTGTCCTTTTTTCCCCTGATAATAATCAGAAGTGGCTCCGCTTCTGTACACTGAGCCTCTGGACACATCTTGCAAGCTTCTAGTGATGTACTGTGGGTGGGACTAAGAGAAGGCACGCCCAGGACGGAGCTCATCTGGGAAACTGCTGTATGAGTTAAGATTTTGCTTTTTCTTACCAAGATTGATTTTTGCAATGAAAAAGTTAATCAAGCCCTGGAGATCTTCCTTACAATTGAGTTACAGTAGTTACTGCAAATCTCCCACTTTACTATAAAAAGAACCGCTCCGCTCTTAATTGGGAAATGTGCTCTAAGTGCATAAGGGGCAACATTTCAAACTTGCTGGGATCTGAGTAGCATCAGTAGAAATCATTAAATAAAACAGATGTTTTCCATCTGACAGTCAATCCGAGGATAGCTGTTAGACCCTTTAATGGAACTTAATGAGACACTTAGCAGTCCATTTCCTACTGCTCCTGGCTTTTACTTACAGCGTCATCCCGGCAGCGTGCAGCATCTTGCCGGCATAGCTGTGAAGGTCACTAAGCTTGGCTGAATATGGCAGCAGCTTGAGCCCAATGCCTGCACACAGTAGCATTCCCACACAGGGTTAAAAGGGTCTTTTCCCTACAATGTAGTTTTTCTGACCTGAAATAATGTTTTCTCTGCAAAGTCCTTGAAATTTTTGGAAAGCCGGTGCTGTCCTCAGTGCAACAGAGCAGCACCCTTGCTGTCAGTGAAAGGAAACCTCTTCCTTTAGCGATCAGCTTTCCAACCCCGCCTCACGCTCCTCCTGGGGTGGAAATGCTGGGAGCAGGGTTGGGGTTCATCCCACACCAGCGCAGAGGACGCAGAGGCAGATGGCAAAGCCAGGAAGCAGCACGGGGAGCAATCCCCATGTGGGAGCTGGCAGGCTGAAGGGTGCCAGGTTATTTGGGTTGGGGCAGGGGGGGGGTCACTAAAATCAATCCTGGCAATACTGGGGCTGAAAATGAGTCAGGCAGAGGGAGGAGGGGATTTCTCAGGTTCTCCACAGGTGCAATTGCAAGTAGAAAGGCAGTGAAACAAAAAGGAAAATTTTGTGCAGACTGTTGGCAAAGATGCCTGTTCTTGAGTTCATCATAGCTTCGAGGTCACTGAAAACACGGGTACTTTGCCTTCCCAGTGATAAAAATAAAAGGGATTTTTTTTCTCTACAAAAGGCCAAGCAGTAAAGCAGACAGAATCAAGAATTATTACAGTTCACTGTTAGCCAGGAAGGAACAGCTGAGACTAATCAGCTTTCATTTAAAAGTATAGCATTCCCACTAAGCTCTTGTTGCTGCTGGTTTTATATTCTTATTCTTATTAATCACTGCTATTATGAATTCAAATGGATGACAGCTTTAGGAAGATACTTGGGGAACCAGGATGAGGGATCCTCTGGATGAGGTTCTGTATAAAGGCATCTGTAAAACAGGGCTGTTCGTGCAAAGAGGTCAGGAAAATAGAGTTCAGGAGAGAAAGCCTGAGAGAAAGGTGACTGGTGACTGGATTCAGAAGAAAAGCTGGAAGGTTTGATTTCTCAAATTGCTGAGGGAAGATTATGAAAATGTTGTATTACAGCTAAAAACATTTCAACGTTACAATTTCAGTTTTCATGTTGTATGATAGCCTAAATGAAGCATTTTAACAATATCAAGAGATTATTTCTGATTTTTGTTTTGTGAAAAGATCCAAGATTCTGATTTTTTTCATGTTCCTTTGAAATAAGAACAGATTTTGTAGTCCTGGTGTTTCATATGGGACTGAATTTGTTTTTATTGGCTCTAATGATACCTTATCATTTGATAGAGACATTGCAAAAATAAATGAATGACTGTTTGAGGAGCACTTGGACTTCAGAGAAGCCTGTGAAGGGGTTTGCAGTTCTTATTGCAGCTCAGGCTTTGTGTGCTGTGCCCCAGCTGGGGCTGGCACAGCAGGCGGAAAGCCACGTGCTGAGTAGGTACAACATATTGGATAGAGCAGAACGTGGATGAGGTTGGTCAGCGCTTTTATGCGGGGTGTGTGACAAGAGATTTGGACAAATTATATTTCCCAAGATCTATATTTGATAGTGTTTTCAATAACAGCAACTCTCTTTGGTCATCCTCAGTAGATGGACTGGATTTCCTGGGAAATAATAATACTGTGCTTTTGCTCATAGCGAGCACTATAGATAAAGATGTGTTGTTACATAACATTTGTATGATTGAAAGATGATAACTTGCTCTAAAAAAAGTAATTCACGAATTAGGGGCCAGTGGAAGCCTACGTGAAAGACGATGAAGGTACTAGAACGAGACACTGTCCTGCACAGTGAAGTACTTCACGTTATAAATTTAACGAAGGTAATCTAGCTTATTTAAAAAGGAATTGATTAAATTACTGCGATAGATAGAAATAACTATTTTGTACAACTGCTCTGTTGATTCCATGTTCAGCCCATTAGGGACGATGGTAAGGAGTATGAACTCTTACAATCTGCATAAGAAGTTGTCCTAGGCATTTCACATTTACAGCCCATGAAAAGGTCTTGCCATGTGTGCAAACGCCTGAAAATTCAGAGCGGATCAAAAAGTCTCTGTATTTTTTCAGCAGCCATATTCCCTTCAAAGGGTATTCTTGAAATTCATTGTAAATTCTTGCTTCTGATCAGCAGTCATAGAGGTTTTTTTAGCTTTCCCTGTTCTTATTCAAATCTAGAGCAGGGTAATATTTAGCTGAGTTTGTAGCTAAGTTTGTGAAAGCGATCACCGGTAAAACCTGGAAAAGGCAAGGTAGATCTTACCTCTAACTCCTAGGAAGAAGCCAGTTAACAGTAAAAGAAATCAAACCACAAATAGGGGTTTTTCAGTTTTGAAAGAGGAGATTTGAAAAAGCAGTGTGATTTGTCCCCAATGTATCTTTTCCATGCTGAAGAAGAGATGAAAAAGAAAATTTTTCCTTTCATTTTTTCACATATAATAATACAGTAAAAATAGGTCACGCCATTTAGTATAAAACAGGCCATGGTTTCGAAAAATCAGTGCTTCTAATTTGTGTATTTCTTGTGGGTTTTATCGCTCAACGCCCACGTTACCTAATTATATACACCTCAAATCAAAACTTAAGAATAGCTTGCTTATTAAAATCTGTCATTGGTGTTAGAAAACATGTCACTGCTACATACATTTTGTTTCTGGCTTGCCTTGTCACCACCATTGCCACCTTAATACCCTGCTTGCTCCCGTTTACCTGTTATTTTTCTAGGCGGGTGGAAACGGGGGAGAGCTCAGCGGGTTCCTCCGGGGGAAGAGGCAGCCCTTTGGTTGGGATCTCTCTGAATCACCTTTGCCAAGCGTTTAGCAAAACTAAACGGGGAGAACCCAAAGCGTATGTTACTGAGATCTGTATCTGGGCAAGTTTCCCAAATGCTCTGATCTTCTTTCTTTTGAGGCATTAATTACCTGTTAGCTCGCTTTTCAAAGGCATTTTCTACTGATGCTATCTTTCATCTTTTCCCTGTTGTTCTTATGCATACTCTTTCATACTTGTCACTGAGAAATATTGGGACGGAAAACTTTTATCTCTTCCAATATTGGATTTTGCTTCATGATGTTATTGCTGTGTCTGCAACAACCCAATTTCCTCCTCCTCTGTATATACCTTTATTGCTGAGTTATTACCCAGGTAAATGTTCTCTCTTGTCACTCTGCCATTTGACACAAGGTGATTACTTTAATAACAGAGGTTATTTTTTAGAAGCTCCCTGAAAAGACGGTCCATTCAGGTGATGGGCAAAAGTGTCTCCCACGTGCAGTGCAGGGTAGCTGTATTTTAAGGGCTTTATTTTAACTGCATTTCACTCCTTGGCTGTTGCGCTGAGCTTTGGATACAATTCCCCAACTTGGGATATATTGCCCAAGATGGAAGAGACAGCAATGAAGAAGCAAAGGAGCTATTCATTAAAACTGAGCAAATACAGGGAAAAAATGTGAATATTCACTTGATTTAAAAAATAAATTAGCTTTAGCTGTGTTCTCATCCCCTTTGGCATTTATTTTCCAGAACTCTGCATCCCATCAGATTATAGTAGTGTAAATGTTCTCAGGAAGCTCATTTTTAGCTAGTATACTGAATTATTTGTATGACCCTCAGGGATCGGTTCCTTGTAATTACACAAATAAAGTACTTGACTGACTTGTAGCTACGTACTGTAACTGGTGCAGTGCGCAGTTGTTGATGCACATTAAACGTGTTTTACTGGTATACAGTGATTACCAACAGATCCTCCCACCGATTTCCCCTCCACCACCACCATGGACTCATTCCGGCAGGGAATGGAGAAGGTTTATAGTGCACAGTGCCTGATGAACTTTTAAAACCATGGTAGCACCTTGCCGCTGGTGTAGCCCAGCTTTCTTTTGATCCCAACCAGGCACTGGTGCCAATGGTTTGCCATCACCAAGGGGTTAGTAGTGTGCTGCCAGCCTCAGGGTGAAATAAGCTTTATCAGGTAAAAATACCCCCAAAAGTTCACTGCCCTCTTGGCCTCTGCAGTTGGACATTGCAGGTAGAGGTCACCAGGGTGGTGTTACAGGAAACTCTCGCTCCAGAAAGCAATAAAAATGTTGCAGAAGAGTCAGCGTGACGATGCCCCTGCGTTCTTTGGTGTGTACCTTTTCTAAGAAGCCAGAGGACAGTGCAGCTGCTTCAGTTGTAAATGTATGATACAGAGGTAAACATAAATGTAATGTAAAAGTAAATGCAGAGGGGGTCTCCTCGTTGCTGGCAAGAGTGTTGCTTTTCTGCAGGCAGCAGGCTTGGCCCCTCATTAGCAGCTACTCCTGTGCCTTTTAACTTTGTAAAAGGGAGATGTGGCCATACCCCTTGCGTGAATTTGAGACTGGATGCTCTTCTGCTAGTCCTAGCTAAATCCTGCATGCATCTTCTGAGTGTGAAAAGATTTATGGACAAAGACAGAAGACAAGTTTAGCAATGTAGCAGGAGATAGTAAGGAGACCACAAGGACTGGGGCTATTTCAGGACCTTTTAAGGGTTTAAAAACCAATAAACCAAGAGACTCCAAACTTACCTCAGCCTCAATGTGCAGGAGAGCTCGGTGGAGTCAGGGGAGGCAGGAAAAGTCTGTACTAAAAACAATAGTAGTGCAAGAAGTGTTCTGGGGTTTTAATCCACACTAGGAGATAAATTCCTCATTAGCCTTGGGCAAAACATGTAAGAACTTGGTTTCCATTTCCTCCTTTGTAAAATCACTCATGTGGGAATATCATCCGAGCGCTGGGAGGTGCTGCTGGCAGACAAGTCCTGTTTCCAAAAGCAAGGAGAGAACACAGGGAGCCAAGCCTCGTGATAAACTGGGAGAAGTACGTTCCAAAATCACCACAGCACTACCACGAGTTTACCTCGAGTGCTGAAGCTCCTACTGAAACTAAAATGCACTTCAGCTATAAACCTTTTTTTTTTTGTAAAGTTTTTGAACATTACATTGCTGCCTGTCTCTGAGACCCCTTCTTTCCTGCTGCCTCTAATGAATATTTTTCATCTTTATCATCTTTATTCTTTGATCTGGAGTTTCTTAGGGCAGGTGGGTCCTTCTTGCGTGTCTGGGATATGCCCAGCACATCCAGAAAACTAAGAGAGTAAATGAACAACAACAATATTGTAAAGGTCTCTGATGGTGAAAGGCTAATTTATTTATGTGCTGAGGTAGAACGTAGCCCACTAATGGATTAAAAATTATGAAGGGATAATAAAAACAAGTCAGTTTAAATGTTTGGGTTTTTTTTTCGCAGTGAAAATTAAAAGTGGGGGTTTTAGACCTGTTGTGCTTTGCATCTCTGTGTGCCTGTGTTGTAAAAGTAGGTTATTAGTAAATCACTCAACCATATACAATTGTATTTTAGAGGTACCATATTAAAACCCCGATGATAAGCCACACTGTACATCATTTGATGGTTAGGTTATAAGCTTTTTGGATGTAATTCACATGACTTATTTAAAAAGGTAGAAATCATTTTTCTGCCTGCAGAAATAATTCAGCCCTTTGCATTCTTGTCTGGTATCGCTACTGACTGCAGCTACTGGGAGCAGGAAAGGTGAATCTCTTTAAAGATTATTTTTTCCTAAGCGCACTTCAACTATGTAAATGTGATTACACTCAGATATTATTTAGTAGTCTTCATTTTCACAATGGAGGGCAAACATTAATTACTTCTCACAGTTGTAATCACTGCTGGTTTACAAAATAGGAAATTGGATGTAGTACTTTGCTCATGTTAGTATGTGCAGCTCCCCAAGGGGTGTCCCCAAGAAACACGGCTCTGACAAAGAGACTTGACCCAGGCCACGCTGGGAAGTGTCAAACTTGAATTAGGCAATTGCGGTGCCCTGACCCCAAATTGCGCTGGCTGATTGGAAAGGTCAGATGAGGTTGTGTCCACACCAGAAGACGACATCTAGACCATCCCTTGACACACACCTCTTTTGTCTTTTATCAATAACGATAAGGTTTTGGTGACAACAATACATGAAAGATGGGCTCTGCTGCAAAGACACAGCATCTTGTTTTCTGTATAATTACCTCTCCGTCTAGACAGGTCCTTGCAATCTGGGTGTTGGGTAGGCAGCTGGTTGGTTTAAGCTAGACTTCTATAATTCATTTCAGAGTGAGTTTGGCACGCTTGCTTTTTAAAGTGATGTCATAGGCTGGCAACTCCTGTCTTCTCTCATCTGAGAAAACTGTGAGAGACGATTGTGCGCCTTCATGGGATGAGGTACGTCAGGAGCAGAGGCCACCTCGGTCCCAGCCTATGCTGCTGCCCACCACAGGGACCCACCCAGGGTACAGGCAGGCAGGGGAGTGTCTCTGGCTGCTGTTTGTGATGGTTTCTATGCCCAAAAAAGAGGGGCAGAAGAATCAAATACAAGGAGAGAAGAGGCGGCAGGGCAGTCTCAGCCCTCTTGGAAGAAACACCGGGACTGGAGCCATGGGGACAACCTGGAGGGAAGGTGATTTCTCCCTGAGGAATTTCTGTCTTTGGGGCCAGCAAAGCTCCTCCTGGGTTTGAGCCCCGCTGTGTTTAGGGAAACGGGACTTCATACACCCTGTCTATGTTTGAAAAATAAGAGGATTCGTTATCACATTTCTCTACTGGTAGAAATAGTCTCTGGAGTGCAATAGTTAGGCTAGCCAAGCTGACCACAAAAAAGAAACGCTGTAGCCCTGGATGATTTAAATAACTGTGGATGATTTAAATAACTGTTGTGAATGCGCGCTGCCCAATGCTGACCTGCTCACAGTTATCAAATAAAGCTTCACACAGATCCGTACGGCATGTTGCAAAAGCTGGTGGCAGTCCGCTCATGCAAAGTGTTATTTAATAGATGGGAATTCATGCCAGCACTGTCTGAAATGTTTTCTAGTCCAAGCCTAATTAAATTTCCACAGGAACCCCATTGCCAATCAAACATCTCTGGTTTGTTCAGACCCCCGATGCTTTGGTTCGTTTGAGACACTCATGTGAAAGACCAGCGGCAGCCCAGGTAGCAACACCTATTAGTAAGTTGGTTGCGCTTCCCATCACTAGGTGCTATTTTCAGCTGCTCTGTACTTTCTCAGAATTTAAGATTTAAAATCTATCAGTTTTCTATTTCAGGCTGAAGTTTACGGAGAAGTTTCAGTTCTATCACCGTAATTATTTCTAAGAATTAGACTTGGAAAACACATTTTTTGTCCATTTATAATTAGTCAGAGCCTTGGGATGGGACTTTCTTATGTCTCCATAATATCTGAGACAAGTAATTTTCATTTGCTGTGAGTTCAGTATGTACTTTTGCCTTCGCTGGGTGGGGAGTGGGGGGAAAGCTAGTGTTTGACTTTGGCATGAGCTTCTGTAAATCTCTCTTTGCAGATATCCAATAAAAACATATTAGGGTTTGGCAGATAAGTTTTTCCCCAACTGAGTTTGCCTAGAGCAAAAGAACTAGGCAGGATTTTTCTTTTTTTTTTTTTCCTCCTGGGACACTTGGGGAAAAGACAAGAGAGCGGAACGGCAGAAGTGGAGCTGGAGGCAGGAATGAGAGCGACAGTGGGGAGTGGAAACGGAAGGTGGAGAGAGGCTGGTGAGGCAGAAGGTTTTCATCTACACAAGTGTGCTTCTCCCTTTCCATGCCAGGTTTCCTCAGTTCAAATGTGATTTTTTTTGTATGGAAACCCACTGACCAAATAAACCTTTACTGCTTTCTATTAGTTTGCCCAGATGAGGAGAAGCATCCCTATTTACTGGCTGCTTCTCTCACTGCGTACACAGCAGCGCTGATGGATGACACAGAGGGTTTCTCCCCAAAATACAGCACTAGAGGTTTTGTGTATAACTTGTGCTGCTGGCTCCAGCGTAGGATGCTTTATTCTGCCTTTCATTATACAGCAGAGAAATACCAAGTCCCTCAGAGGAATCCTCCCCACGTCCTTGTTGCAAACTCTCTGCCTGCATCTAGGTGCAGTTCTGCGGGTTTGCAGGACGGGCATCAGCGCTCTCCTCTGACACAGGACTTGCCGTTATCCCCCTGCCATAGCCCCTGCCTGCGGCTCCTTCCCTAGGTTCAACCTGAGCTGCTTTAAAACCAGAGGTGTTGAAACCCACAGAAGAGGACCCGGCGTAAGGCAAAGGTGAAGGGAGGATTGTATCCGAGTACGGCACCGGTGTGTTTTACCTCTGTTCACAGTGTGAATATTTTGGCTGTGTAGTTAAGCTCTCAGAGAATGCAAATTTGTCAGCGGCAGCTGTAGCAGCTTGATGGTGGAAGAACAAAGTAGGAATTTATAATGTGCATATAATTGTAAAGAGAAGGATTTTTTAGTGGGAGATCAGCGGTAGTGCAGAGTAATAATCATCTTAAAGGGTGACTCTCTAGAATTAGTTGTTATTTTGTTTGAGTCCTTTGAAATCGTTTCCATACTATATAATTATCTTAAATTTTAAGTGCTTCCTGCGGTGATAATGTGTGCATCTTTGCATTCTTATGTAAATGCTTCAGCAGTTCCCAGTGTAGAATTGGAAATGTCATTCAAAAACAGGTAATGGCTTTGCAAAATCCAGGGGAAGAAATTAATCTTTTTCTTCAACGTCACTTTACAGTTCGTATTCTGTGCTTATGTGGCTGTGTTTTCAGCTCTGACAGAAGCTGCCTTTTAATAAGAAGCATCCAGTGATGGGATACACTGAAGCAAAGAGCTGAATTTCACCAATCTGAGCTTAAAAAGACAACAGACCAGCAGCCAAACTGTTATATCCTACAGAAAGAAAATAATTACTCTGTATACTCAATTAATCTGCACTCGGACATCCTAGGCAAAGCCAGTTAGAAATAATTATAAAAACATTCCACTGTAATGAAAGTCTAGGAATCCCTGATAAGATGATATTTTTTATGTGGTGTTGCTGAATTAAGTAAACACAAGTAGCTGGTCCCTCTGAGCACCCGTGGACGTGGCGAAGGGCTGAGGCTGGGACCGAGGGCCTGGGGCATCACTCGTGAAGCTTTCCTGCAAGTCACGTACCCCAGAGGTCGGTCTCTACCAGCCTGGGCGCCGGGAGCTCTGCCAGCCCCAGCCTGATGTGCGTTGCTTCCAGTTTAGCCAAACGCCACCAACTCACCTGGCTGCGCAGGTGGCACAGACTGAACCCCCCACATCCAGGGGAGACTTAATAACCCATTGAGCTACAGATGCTGCTGTACCTGTGGCTAATCTTACAGATGCAAATGCAACGCCTAAAGCAATATTTGATGTTCAGTCTGAGTCCCCTGAAGGTGCCGTGTAGGAACAAGAAGGGATATCGGCAGGTCGCTCCGGGAAGGTACATTTGCCTGCTCAGACAGTAGATTATTTTGTAAGAGGGAGAAAAGGAACGAGGCTACAGCTTCCCCACGAGGAGCGCGTCAGCTTGCGATGCAAGGGGCTCGCTTGCACTGTAGAGCTGGTAATGGTGGAGGTTGTGTTTGAAGCAAAGAAACAAGGTAAGAGTTCTACGTTGTACAGAAGTATAATGACTAAAATATGAGATTTAAAAGGCACTGTGTCTCACTAGAAAGCTAGGGCTTAGGTTTCAAAGTAGACTGGGAGTTCAGCCACATACCTTCTACCAGTTTCAAAGAAGGATTTTTGTCTACCTTTGCTGAGCTGTTTTGAAAATTGACATAAATTCTTACATGTTATTCGCTTTTAATAATTTAGAGCTCAGTCCTGGAGCACTAACTCAGGCAAGGTTGTGATTCATTTCAGTGGGAGCTTTGCCAAAATAAGACTGTAAGGTTTGGGGGCTGTTCTAGTGAAGGGGAGAGAAATCCCTGTAAATATTGCAAAGCAAAAACTGTCTCTCAGATGTACCCAAGGTAATTTCTTTCCATTTCAGCAGTCAGACTGCTGATGCCAAGGCTGATCTGGGGCAGACTTTCCCTGGCTTGGACGAGAGCAGAACCGAAATCCTCTTCTATACAATACTTGGTCTTAAAGCTCACTTAACCCATCTCACGTTGTGATGGGGGACAGCAACTTGGGGCCACCTGGGGACAGTCTGTGCTGCTCTGCTGAGCCGCAGCACACTGGGATGGACCAGTCCTGCCGAGGCTTCCAGCAGAGCTCACAGACTGGCCTCACCCCCTACAGTAACACTGGAGGAGGAACGGGGCCAGCACCTCTGCAGCTCGGTTTGTGATTTGGTAGGAAGAGCCTGGCCCCCCGTTTGCTTTGCCCACCATGTCTCTCACCCCGTCTTCTCCCTCCATTCCCACCTGGGTCTTATCTCTGCCCGTTCCCATCCCTCCCACCGCTGCCCTCACCTCCCTGCGGTTTCCCTGCTCTCCTCTCCCCACCGCCTGCAGGACGCCGTCCCTGGCCAAGCACTGATGGTGCAAGCCTTGCTCTGCCAGCCGCTGTCTCCGGGCTTCGGGCACCGCGGTGGCACAGGGCATGGCAGTGCTACCCTGGGATGTTGCACCTCTTCTCGCTGTGCTCAGAAAGGACCAGAGGCTGTAGCAGAGCTGGGTCTATGGTGTAGGAGTCAAACACAGCAGATCCACCCTTCTTTATACTCTCCAGGGGTAATTTATCCCAGCTATGTTCGTTGAGGGCAGGAAAAATCCCAGACTTGACCCAGCTCCTAACTCTGGTGTTGCTTTTAAGTGCCTGAAGGTAGATGAGATGAATCAGAGCTTGGACTTGCACACGCAGGTGCAGATTTGGACTCAGATCCTCAGGGATATTTAGATAGATGAATCCCATTTATTTCATCGGTAGTCTTACTTTATTTCAGTGGTAGAACTTAAATGGGATTTAGTTACTCCATTTGGTCTCTACAGGCTTAGCCTCAAAACCCTCAAAGCCCAAAGATTTCCAAGGAGTCTTGCTTGCCTGCAGGAAAACTGCATTTCTGAACTTGCCAGCCCATATTCCTCGTGCAGACTTCAGAAGGCAGGTGACAGGATTCATCAGCAATCCCCCGTATCTTTGGTCTGCTGTGCCTTCTTCCCTCAGCCTTTTATGCTGCTTGTTAAGTTATACTGACAAGAGGTAGCCCTGGACAGTGAAACGGAAGATCAACCAGTGGGTAAATTGAAAGGCGATCACCTCTTCTGATGGACAGGCTCACCTTTATACTTTCAATTAGCAGGGTGGTTTAGCTCTCTGCTCTCTGCCTGGCTGGCTGCAGCCAGCTATTATTTACTGACTTGGAAATAGATAGCCAGATTTTAGAAGCAGAACTGATCCAAGGCAGTTCAGATTCTCAAGAAAAAAATACAACGGAAGTTTTCACACTAAGCCTTGGACTTACCTTTCAGGTTCCTCCTCACAATACAACACACGGCATCTTTAATCTAGTGCCAGAAGTTCATTGTTTCAGTTGTGCTTAAAAGGACTTTCTTTTAAGAGAGATACAAGCAGAGATACAAGATTTGGTTTTAAAATCAAGGTGTTCACACCATTCAACTTCTTGTATGATTCAGGGACGAAGATTTCTCTGCGCTAGAACCCTTCTAAATCCTTTCAGGGAGCTCCCTGTCTGTTCAACAGGTAACACTGTCAGAGAGATTGAGGTTGAGATTGAGATGTTAAATGTTCCGCAAGTCAAATTCTCAGGAAGTCTGAGAGAACTTGCTGGTGCGGATATGTAAGCCAGGGAGCGGTCACACCTATGTTTGAATTTAGTATTTTGCTACTTTTTTCTCTGTGAGATAACTCAGAATGGCAACAGCTCTCCTGTCGAAATATTATAATAGAGATCTGCAGTGTTTGGCTCATGGAGCAACTGTTCCACACCGTTCCCAGAAATCCACGATTGCAGTCCGGGCTATCTTAGGTTAGGGTTTTAAATTGCACCTCCCAGAGACATTTGGGTGTCTTCCAAGTTTAAATTAGCTTTGCAAGTGTTTTACCAGGGACCCTTTCTCCTCTGCTGCTTAGACAACAGCAGCACGATGTCTTCCAAAAGTCTGGCTCCAGAGTAATCTGTTACGCAGCCCAGGGGCAGCAGGGAGTTGTAAAATAGCCAAATGATGAACCCTCGCAAAGTCCCTATCACTGTGTGGGAAAGAAAACAGAGCTTTATAAGCTTATCTCTGTGCTCAGGCTGTCTCTTGGAAGGACAGGGTTTCCTATAGACTGTGTATTTGGTTTAGAGAAAACTTCCCATAAATCACTGAAAAGGCAAGCATGTATTCTTGGCTTCATTAGGACAGTTGTTGGAGGACTGTTAAGAGGACATACAATATTCAGCCCAGTCTCTAGATGTTAATGGCATAGCCGTATCATGAAGTGAGGTATTAGAAATGTTTGTTCTTTCTGCATTATGTGGCTTGCTGGGGGCCCCTATTTAGAAGTAACAACTATAAACCCCAAAGAATCTGTATTTTGGAGGCAGCTTCATGGGCCTGCCTGATGATTCAGTGAGGTTTCCCGGTGGCTCTGCCTGGGCTGGTTTCCGAGGGGCTGGCGAGATGTGGAAGTGGCTGTTTGCTGCCCTCCTCGTCTGTCTGAGCTGTTCCTAGGGACGTATTCAGGCTTTGCCGGAGAGTGCACTGCGGTTCGAGCGCTGACTGTAACATGAAGCCTCCCATTTCTCAAGCTACGTGGTGCCAACTTGTTCGTTAGAGCAATGCAGTGTTTTAAATGCTAGTGCACAACTTCCCCGAATGACGCACAGGCTCCTGTTACCTGTGCCTGTTGCAGAGGAGGTTGGGCTCTGCTCTGCTGCACAGTTTTTCATGTGCAAGGTGCTGGCAAACTTCTCCAAACTTGAATTTCCATTAATTTGACCCTCAAAGCGTTTCTTATGAGAAATGTCATTTACAGAGAGAAATTTAGCCTGTTCTCTGCATAAGTGTCCCTTCTTAGGTGGGGTCTTTACTTGCTGAAACAAATGTTTTCTGCCAGTCAGCATCAACTCTCAACTAAAGGGTCACTCTTACATCTCACCTCCCTTGTATAATCCTTGATTATCTTGTTTTTAAAAGTTTTTGCCATCTGAAATCTCTCAAATCCCTCAATTAGCCTGCCATCTAATACAAACATCCCTCTGAGATCCTCTTAGCAGCATATGTTCAATAGCATAATTTAGGGAGCCATGAGGGCGGAGGAATTCCAAAGAGCATCGCCGCTCTATATCAAGAAGCAGGGTTTGGCTGCCAGTAATGTCCTGGCACTGTCAAACTACAGAGGTTTGAAAAACATCCATCCATGGCATTCATGAATAAATGGATTGCAGTAAATCAAGCTCATCTGAAAAGGTCTCATTACCATTTGGTGACACAGAGATGCTGGTTTGGTCAGGGTGGAGCTAACCAGATCCTTGAACCTGTGACATTCCCATGACTATTAAGCTTAATCTTTATTTACACCTCATAGTAAGCAAGTAAGCTGAATTAATAGTGACAAATATCAAATAGGCTTGATTTCTTAAAGCAAGACACGTGTTTCTTTGCAGACTACCTGAACATTAGAAAACTAACCAAAATGCAGTAAAGTCATGGGTAGTATTTCCCTTGGTCGTAATACATTCTGGATCAGGTCCTGAAAGAGTCCCTGCTTTTGTTCAGCGTAATGACCTGCTGAACCTTCCCGACACTGACGTTATCCATGTTGAAAATTAAACATGCAATGTTGTGTTTTGCAGAATAAAAACCTAATGAATAGGCCTGTTAGTTTGGCATTTATATTCTTTTTAGTATATCATTCCAGTCTAAAGACTATACTGCATTTAGTACTTCCCAGAGGTTTACAGTGGGTTCCCAAAACATGTTTGGTAGTATAAGGTATAGGTGAGGCCCCTCTACGGCAGCAATTCCAGCCCGGGCAGTGCAGGGGGATGGTCTGGGGAGAGAACAGCAGCCGTCTGAGAGCGCTGCTAACGGCACACGAGGAATAACAACAGACGGGACAAATGCCTCTGCCGAGAACTCCAGCGTAAAAGGACGGTATCGAACACCAAAGCATCGGCTAATCCATAGCGCCATAAATATGCATCCACATTAATAAAATATACAGGCCAAATGGCAGGGCTGTCCTTTTGTGCGGAATTGACTCTAAGCTGACAGTGAAGCAAGGGCCTGTTTGATGTAATATGGCATTATTTCTTCTGCTGCAGCTCATGCTGTTATTTATCTTCCGCTTGCAGCTTCTCGCAGCCAGTGAGCAGAGGCAATTTCTAGTGTGCAGAAAAAGAGCTCGTTCAGCAGCATGTGTCTCTAAGCGCTTCCTCTGGGGTGGACCCCATCTTTCCTCTTTAACGTCAGCGAGGCCACTGGGGGTAGTTTGGGGAGGTCCGAGCTGAGCTGAGGCTGTGCTTGGGAGAGCTGCCTGCCCAGCCCTCGGGTGGAAGAGCACTGCCTCAGCGAGTTTGCCGTCAGAAGCATAGGGTGGCACCTCACCAAAGCAGCAGAGGACAAGGAGATCACTTCCACATCGATTTACCCATCATAACTCACAGCAGTTGTACAGACAGGCTTTCAGCCAGCTTGTGGGTTACCACAGAAGCAGCATTCACTGTTATCACCTATTCCCACGGGAAGGACTGTAGTACTTGTTCTGACTGTTGTTTGTTCAGCTGTCCTTCCCCAAAAAAGAGAAACCTTTGCGTGCTTTCCTTTTTTCCACAGAAATTCAGGAGTATCTGCTGCTAAAAGGGTCATGTCCCTGCTTGTAATTAAGCAGATTTAGAGCTTGCTGCAAACACTGATTAGATTATTGGGTTTTTAGCACTTTAAGATAAATCTGCATGAATTCATGGCTCACAGTCTGAAGGAGATCTCTTCCATCTCCTTACCCCAGAGCTGATGTCCTGTATCTAGGATACAGCAGTAAATCCCACACTCTTCTCATTAGCCCTGCTACTTCTGCAGAGCCTGTCTGGGGAGCTCCCTGGTGCTAGGAGAGCTGCGACCACAAAAGTGTCAGGGGGGCATTTGGTGATGCAATGCTCCAGCACTGCTGCCCATCCTCTCTGCTGAGGTCGGGGGTGCCCCGGTGTGGCTGTTGCTGCCTGCTGAACCCCATCCCAGGTTACCCGTCTCCTGCAGCCTCTTACAGCCCACATAACTGCAAGCAGCATTTTGGAATGGTACGGCCAAGGCACTCAATGTGGCAGCAGAAGGGTTGTGCTGCCCTTCTTGCCCCTCACTCCCAGGTGGTGTTTTAACAAATGCCGGCCAAGTCACCTTGTTCCAGGAGCAAATTAACCGACGGCTGCCACCCTGCGCTCTGCAGCCCCAGCAGCAGCAGTGTGGGTTTCCCCCAGTGGCAGCGATCATGTAGACAAATACAAGAGTAATTGTGTAAAAGGGCTACCGGGACAGGAATGTGTTTTCTTTCTCAGCTGCTCTCGCCAGCTCACAGGCATCTCCCCCTCGCAGTGGCCAGGCTGTGACAAAGCCACGATGTCTCTTCATGCCACGCTCATCTGCCTGATGGAGCGACTTTTCCTCGGTTTGTTCTTGCTCGTTGCTGCTCGGTAGAAGATACTAGCGTTTGCGTGGTTTCTCTGTCCCCGTGTCCCAGTGAGGCGGTGATATACAAAGCCAAAGGGAGAGCTGGCAGGCAATTAGCAACTCAGAGGAACAAACAGCAAGTAGTTCACTCAAAACAAGGCAGTTGCAGTGTCTCCTGAGGCTCAGGATCTTCTCAGTCCTTCAGCATCTCATGCCACTGGCCATGTTCAGCGAATGGCAATGGGCTCAGGGCTTGGCCATTAAAACAAGTGGGATGCAGGGCTGTCTGTAACAGAAAGCAGAACGTGATCCCCATACTTTTAAAGGAGTTCTTCAAATTAGATATATTTTTTTTAAAAAGTAATACATGACACACTTAAGCTGAGGACGTTCTGCACAACAGCTGTGTCAGAGAGATTTGACAATACCAGGATTTGATGCCAATTATAACTGCTAGAAATCTGATTGCAATGGCTGGCAGGTTATCTGTGTGATAATGGGTATGTTATAAAATAGGTTGCTTAGCATCTTTGGGGCTCTCTGCTCTAGTTCTGGGGAAGAAAGCTGTCCTATCTGCCTTCTGCTTCCTTCTCCCTTCCTTTAATTTTTAAGCTTGGGTACACTGACTGATCAGAGGGTCAGAAATACCATAAAATTGGACTGTATTTATCAGAGACACAACTTAACAGATAGAGAACTTTTGTACGAATGCACAATAGTGAGGCTGAACAGCAAAGACCATTTTACTTTGTCATAAGAGAAATGACTGAAAATATCTTACCTCCGTTATGCAACTCAGTGGTACAGCCTCTTTTTAAATGTTGTGTTTCAGTTCTGGAAATGACAGAGAAAAAAAAATTGAAAAGATTCAGTGAAGGGTAATGAAAATGATTAGAGGCACAGAGAACCTTTCATATGAGGAGAGATTTAAAAAGATTAGGCCCGCTTAGTTAAGACAAGAGATGAATAAGCAGAGACATGATAGAGAGATGTGGGGTAATGAATGGCACAGAGGAGGCACATTGGGTACTTTTATGCGCTGTTTTCCAAAATTAAAAGCTGAGAGAAGAAAGCTGTAAAAAAATAAGACAAGAAATTTGCTTACGATAAAAAACAACAACAGACACATTTAAAATATGTTTTCCGCAGTGCTGGCTTCACCTGTGGAAGCCACTGTCGCAGGAAACAGATAATGAGCTTAGGAAAATTATGAAAAGGATTGGCTGCTCTGGGGAAAATCATGAGCCTATGGAGAGGAAAAGGGAGTTCTCCTGGAGCTTTGAATGGGAGCAGGATTCACCAGTTGGCATGATCCCAAGGCTGCTGAAATGAACCGCCAGCCCCAGTGGGCTCTGGATATTCATACACTACAGCTACCTAGGCACTAGGTATCGGTAGTCACCTGCTTCAGCTGCCTTCGGTGATGTAGGATGACTTGATTTTTTGTCCAGGTTGAGCAGGCGGGATCTTTCCCAGCATGTTTTCAGGGAGCACATCTTTTCCAACATCCCTGTTTTCTGTAATGTCCGTGCAGGTCACGTATTGAGGCAGCTCTTGCTTTTCAGTTGACCTGCTCGGCAGGTAGTTCTTGGTGCTTTGCTCAGCCAGAAAGGTTTAGTTCCTCTGCTTGACTCAGTCACGCGGGAGGGAGGATCATGAGAGGTTGTAGCAGATCAGGTCCAAGGTCCAGCAAGTTCACTGTCCAAAGATGATCAGTGGCACATACCTAGAGAACAATATGAGCTCGGAGTGTGGAAGTACAGGGAAAACGTGCAGGATACTTCCATCTCCTGTTTTTCAACTGGAGATGACCTTAATCAGAGGCTATAGTGGTGTTAACCAGTCCTTGACCAAACCTGGGATTGCAGTCCATGACTCATGGGGCTTTATCATGCAATAAAACCTTTGGCTAGACATTGAGAAAGTTATTCTAATCTTTTTTTTTTAACCCCAAACCCATGCTTACACTAGTAGAGAAGATCTCTCTCCAAAGAGGCTTAATTGCAGATTAATATATGCCCTTCCCTTTACCGATTTAGAAGCAGTAGCAGGACTTCTGTATGTCTGAAACAATAAAAATGAAATATGATTAAAAAACCAGCTTCTAGGTAATAGTAGGTTTGTATCACACAGATTTTCTCTGTTAGTCTGGTTTAGAGCCCTCAGACAAGCTGATGGGCACTTACTGCTTAATGAACCTTCCCAAGTTTCACAAAACAGGCAATGTTTAAAGACTAGTTTCTTGCTTTTATTGTATTAGAATTTCACTGATTTTGAACTAGGACTGGCAAGTCGGGTGCCCTAAAGCCACAGAAATTTAAAAAGGGCAGGTACAAGCATTAGAAGATATTAAAATATTTATAGAGGACTTGATCATTCGGGGAATTGCAGAGATTGTCCTGTACCATGCTGCCAGGGTCATCAGGGATGCGCGTGTTCAGTGCAGCTCAGCACTGATGCAGAAGAGAAGCATTCGGGGGCAAAGTGGATCTTCTCTCTTTCTTATTCATATCAAGTAAATTACCGCTCGTAACTTTGTGGGCCGGATTAGGAAAGGGGCCTGTGTTTGACATCTGTGAGGGGTTCTCCTGGGCATCTTGCAGAACTTCTAAACCACATTACCAGCTTTCTCTAACAGGATCAATTTCCTCTGCAGTAATCAAAGCTGAGTGTCTTCTTTCGGTATGTATCATGCGTTAGTTCTCTTGCCCCAGTTAAGGAGCGCTTTGGTTAATCAACATAGTCGTAGAATTGAAGCATCACCAAAAGACAGGGGAACAATAATATGATCGTGCATAGTTCCTATCTCAGTTAAATTTCAGCGTTGTTTACAGTCACTGAGTCGTCTTCCCTGGGGTCATCAGGCAGTACAGCCATTGCATGGGCAGAGCATGCTGAGAGGTGACGCACCAAGCTTTAAATAGGTATTTATTGATGGGCCTAAATGCCACTTAAAAATCTGGGCAAAGATGACTTGGACAAGTTTTCACAACTGGTAAGGCTAGAAAAAGAGTAATGAACAAAACTTAAACCTCTAAATCTCTGTATTTGTAATTAATACGTTTTCTGCTTTAGTTCACTGTGTGCATTTTTTCCCCGAGTTTGTGCATTTGATTTGCTGTGCAAAGGAACCATGCCAAGGGAATAATTACAGGATCTTTTCAACGCTTTTCTCATAGATTCAGAGAATACCTAGTGACAACCTGAAATCTTACTCTGGGGATGCTGGATATCCAGCTGCTTCCTTGGGCTCCATTTTATTCTTTCTGGAAGCTTTGTCCTAAATAAATTTACACACCCCTGACAGTTTGTGTTTCACTTGATAAATTCCTGCTGATTGCACTATCCCAGGCAATTCCATCCTATGGAGTTGTTTGGGAACACCTTCCAGGAAAATTGTGTAATAGGTTTCCTGATGAAAGAATTTAGTGTATCTTTTCTATATAATTTTGAATTTAATTTCTTCTTTACATGGTCGCATGGCCGGTACGCATGCCTTCAGATTGTAGTGAACTCAAGGGGAATTACAGCCTTCCACAAATTCTGTTCAGCAGTAGTTTTTTGTTCAAGCCGCAGTTAGTTCAGCTTTACAGCACCTCCTGAGGGCTTTGGGCTACCTACGACGTCTTTGTGAGAACTCACCTGGAGTAGACATAGCCAAAATGAAGCTCCTCACTGCACTGATACAGCATCTGTCTTCAAAAGCCCACCCAGCTTTTTGATGAGCATGTCTTTTGCTGTGACTGGTGACTGTTGGATACAGTCACGATTACGAGGTCAAACAGTCTTCCTAATTACAGTCCTCCAAGACCTGTGTATATTCATATATTGTGAGTTGCTCCCACTGAAATCACTAGGATTCCTCGAAACAGGGAAATTTAAGCAAAATGGACAATATTGTGGGATTGGAACCTATCTGTGGGAACTGTGATGTATCTGATCTAGAATAAATTGCTTCAAGATAATTGTAAGTTTCCATTCCTATAGCAAACAGCTTTTGGTGGCTTCACAAAATACTGGTTTCTCCAGAGTCTTCTCACACTGGTGATCTAAAAGCTGTTATTTCTGATAACGTTAAAGTTGAAGTATTCACATCTTGTGCTGTTGATATCACTGCACGTTACAGGGTGATGATCCGGAGGATACACCCTGGAACTTCACATGCCAAGATGGAGAAAATCAATCTCTGTTAATAAAAAAAGGCAAGGTCAGTGGCGCAGAAAATCACTACCCTGGAGCCTTAAAGAGACTCCTTCAAAAATTCATGATTATGGAATGGAATCCTAGGCTACATTATAGTCCCGAAAGAAATCAGGATATGAAGGGAAAAAAATCCAATTTTCATAAAGTGGAGAAAATAAAGAACAAATCCCATACACAGACATAGCCACTGCTGACATGGAACATGATTATGTGCTCAATATGTAAGAACATTTTCCAAGTTTCCCAAGTACCCAATACTTTCCCAAATACTTTTCAAAGTTAATTTTTTTTCTTGTTGTTTATTCATGCACTGAATCCCTCTGAATAAAATTTCTGATTGTTGTGGTCAACTGCTGTAGGGTAGCTGCAGGACATTCAACCTGTAGTGGTACACAGACATTTAACAAACTCAATATTGACCTAATGACTTAAACTTACTACTCCATAAAGTATCTCCCCTGCTGATGGTATCCACAATGCAAATACAGTATGCAATAAATAGCAGAGAGCAAACATCTTTGCCCTCTTATGTGCACTGTGCTTGCAGCCATCCTGACGAGAGGCTTCTATAATATGACAGAAACTTGAAGACACTAAATATCTTTCTATAAAGCAGATTTCCCATTTTCTGTCTATGGGAAGTCTGAATTCCTGCATCACAATCATTTGGGAGCCAGAATTAATATTCAGTCCTGCAGTGTAGGTGGCTGTGATGGCTGATAATTTGGATGGTCTTTGGCTTGAGACATGGCTTTTGCACAATTAGAGCAGGAAGAATTCCAGCTTCACTTTTACAGTGTTTTAGCTTTCAGCCTCGGCATACCCGTAATGCAGTATTTGTATGGAAGAGACTGGATTATTTTAGATGTAATCTAGTCAGCTGCCTGGAAATACAGCCACTGTAGTGTTTGCTACAAGGCCTTTTTACCATATTATCATACACCAAATTATTCTTTTTTAATTATTTTTCACATATTTAATGCAGCTGCAGATCTATTCATGAAGAAACATTTCAGTAGTTCAGCTGATCAGCTCAAAACTAAGCAGCAGCTCCTGACAGTTCATCTTCTTGCTTACTTAAGCATGGCTGAGTCATGACTACAGTGAATCCAGCACTTTCTTTAACTTTTATTTATTCATTCATTCATTCATTCCCTCATTCATTGTTAGGGTGCACGTGTGAGGGGCTTGGGTGAGTGCAATTTACTGTCGTGTAGGTGCTATCATCCCTGACTTCTGAGGTAAGCTGAGACCGAAATATTATTTCACACAAATACCTATTCTTCATGTTTTGTGTAACAATATATTCATAACATTGGACTTTTCAGAACTCATTTGAATTATTTTCGTTGCAAAGATGGACAAAGAGGACAGCTGAGAGACAGGAAAAAACTGGTCTTAGAATTCAACACTTACTTGTATTTATACATATTCAATAGGATTGACTATATGAGCTGGAAAAGGTCAGTTTTAATTGGGGCACTCAGCCCTCTCCCAGCTTTAACTTGCGCTTCCTCAGTACGTTATTAAAGAATTTGCCAGCAAAGATAACATCGTGGCCATTTTGCACTTGCTGCTCTGCATTGTGTTTTGAACTGATGTGCTGATAGAAGCCTGTCCATACCCAGTTAGGTTGGCACATGGGCTTGCCAAGCTCAGAAAAGTACATTTTAATTGTAATACCCCCAAATCAGGAGCACATTTGCTAGCATTCCTCATTCAGAGCTTCCCTCTGCAGTCCTCCTCCCTGGTTCTTTTTTTAATGAGTAGGAAAGACACACGTTGGATTAAACTAAAGGCAAGTGATGGGTGGGAACAAACACTTGCCAAAGGTAAGCAGCTGCTTAGTATTCAGGAGCAAGCAGAGCACTTCAGCTTCTGCAAACAGCTCGTGTGGGATCAACTTTTATTTGGCAAGGAGGATGCTTTTCCTGCCGTGCAGCACCTTTCTGAAGCTGCAGGCATAGTTGAGGAATTAAGCAGATGTCAGTCAAGACAAAGGAGCACAATTCTGTGCCAAGCCAGTCAGGTGAATGAGGTGGTCTGCTTTAGTGCCGGAAAAATTGGGAGGGAATTTGGCACGGTAACGGAGCACATTATAGAGAGGCGTCTTTGTTTCTGTGCCCGCTGTTTGTCACGAGAAATCACCACCATGGTAGTAACTGCTGAGCTGGGAGATGCTCCAGGGAGGGGATTGCTGTCTGTCATGCTCATGGGGAATGGCTGTCAGGCTGGTGTGGACCATCAGGCTGATGTCTGACTGTACACGGGCTCAACTGCAAACTCACTTATGGCAACACAGGGCTTCCACCACGGCTTGTTATCACAAGCCTCACAGCCAAGGGAAAAATCAGGGGTGATGGAGTTTTTTAGTGTCTGTCTTTCTGCCTCCCCGCTGTGTTTCAAGGGACTCCGCAGGCTGTTGGCTCCTGCTGCTCGTACTGAGGTTAACTTGCTTCCTAAGAGAGCCAGAGCAAATGTTGTGGTTCTGTTTGCAGTCTGACCCTCTGCTGCTGCGTACAAGCAAGCCTTTTGTACCCAAAAGAGCTCCAAATTACTGTACATAAACCATAATCTTCCGGTGGGAGCACTGTCGTTTTCCATTTGGCTGCTAATTGGATGATACACTCGCAGTAGCCTTTGTTAACATGGCTAGCGCTGGGCAGGGTGCGGTGACGGAAGGCTTTTATTTAGAAATCTTGCAAAAATGCAGTGACTGTCCCCGTTTGATAGCAATTGAAACCAATCGTCAATTAACTAAATAACAGCCAATTAGCTTGAAGAAAAAAAAAAGAAAATTGCTTACTTCACATTCTTTGCTGAGGCAAACGCCAGTCAGAGGATGGGAGGTTTTTTCCTTTCTCCTATGAGAAGACAAAATGGCAAAAGATGTGCAGAAAATGCACAGTGGTTTTTTTTTAATACCGTCTTTTTCTCACACAAGAATATTTGAGAAACTAGATAAGAACATCTTAAGCTCCTGAGACATTTAATTTCCTTTGATTTTTTAAAATCAAAATTACAATCGTTATGCAAGCACAGTTTTTCCTCCTTTCTTCCACGCCGCTGTAGCATACTGTAAGCACAAGGGCAGCTCCGCTGAAGCTGGCTGCCTTCACAAGGAAAGAGCAGCAAACACCTGGCTGCTGTGCGGTGCGACGACAGGCAGGACTGTGATATTATCATCTGCATCACCAGACCAAGCCCTTCCTCTTGTATATTTTATGGACTTTTAGGGGTCCGTAGGTGAGATGATGTCAGAACTTTCAATGTTAAAAGACCTGAAGCACCCAGAGGCGTTAGGAAGCAGCTGAGTGGTGCTGTCAGGACTGGCATTTTGGTCTTAGGTCCCTCCAAGCCCCATGTTTCATGTCTGTATCTTTTTCTGAATCTGGGCAATAGTGCAAAAAGGTATGGATTGAGTCAAGACCATTACACAGTGAAAGCCAGTCACACCATAGAATCATAGAATCATTTGGTTGGAAAAGACCTTTAAGATCATCGAGTCCAATCGTACCTGTCCACTGCTAAACCATGTCTCATCTACCCATCTTTTAAATACCTCCAGGGATGGGGACTCGACCACTTCCCTGGGCAGCCTGTTCCAATGCTTGACAACCCTCTCCGTGAAGAAGTTTTTCCTAATATCCAATCTAAACCTCCCCTGGCACAACTTGAGGCCATGGTCTCTCGTCCTATCACTGGCAGGAAGAAAAAGTCTCTCCTGGATTATTTCTCTTCATTTTAACTGTTAGCCCAATACCATCCCCCCAGAAGAAGCCGTGCGATTCAACTTGAAGACTAAAGCTTGATCCTATACGCTTTCAGCTGTGGTACTGTAACTCTTGCCAGTCCCAGAGCAGAGGCTAATTAATGTCTCCATGGGTCTCTGACAGCTGGGCTTTCGGTGGATGGTAGGCTGGGCAGAGAAAGAGCATAGATTAGACCAAACAGGCAGCTGCTACAAGGTAACTTAATATTACTGGGTTAGTAAGAGATGACCATTTACTCATGGCATCCTGGCTTTGAATTTTTAATGCACTTTCCTCATAAGCACAAAGGCATTACGTGGCCTCGCTTCCTGCCCGTGGGGCAGGACCACAGCTGGTCCCTTGGGGTTGACATCAGGGCTGCGTCTGCCTCATGTCCATTAGTTGCATCAATCAATAATTCTTCACTTTAGACTTTTTATTCGTTGTTCAGAAAGATTTTATTATGCTACTTTGAGCTGCTCACAGCATCATTTCACGGGTTTCAAATTGTGTTACTCTTTTGTTAATACTTTTAGGGCCCATG
Source organism: Balaeniceps rex (assembly GCA_013401315.1). NCBI lineage: Eukaryota > Metazoa > Chordata > Aves > Pelecaniformes > Balaenicipitidae > Balaeniceps > Balaeniceps rex. Next base: position 174,519 of record VYZW01033015.1, on the reverse strand, counting down.
TTTCATAATTGGATAGTGGAGGGTGAGAGGTATGTCTTTTAACCGTCGGGAAAGCAGTGAATATTGGATGCTTTTTCATTAACTGATGTGAGATTCAGCACTGCACGTATTGATCTGTTACTTTCTTACAGGAACATTTTACACCTGAATGCAAGTTCAAAGAATCAGTATTTGAAAACTACTATGTGACGTATTCTTCAATGATCTACAGACAGCAACAGTCTGGCCGGGGTTGGTATTTGGGTCTTAACAAAGAGGGAGAAATAATGAAAGGAAACCACGTGAAGAAGAATAAACCTGCAGCACACTTTCTTCCGAAACCATTAAAAGGTAATTGCTTGGGTTTGCTCCACCTATCTGAACTGACATTGTCTTATGTCAGAGATGTTTAATTGCCGTGCATACATATTTGAAGGGTTCAGCTACTTATAGAACAGGAGTATAATGTTCCGTAACACACTGTTAATGTAACCAGAGCTACATTTTTTTAGGTTTCTCTACGTTACCTCTGCATTTCTCTGATCTAACCAAATACACATACTAGTTTCTTTGTGCCCAAAGTCCACAGTGTCTCCGTTATAGGTAACGAAGGCTCTACCTGGAAGGCTCAAACATCTGCTCACAGGCCATCAGCGACTTGCTTGTCTATCTGTGCTTTATGTTACGGATGTGTGTTTGCCTATTTTTGTTTGAGATAGAGCTCTAAGGTGTGGTGCTTATTAAACCGCAATTAATATGGTATCAGCATGTGACATTAAAGGTAATAATGCATGCGGCATATGTATACCGCTGTGTGTTAAAAGCCAGGACGTACAGTCATCCCAGTTAACTGAAGGATGTGAATCAGGACTGTGCTCAGACTTGGCTCCCCCTTTGGTCAATGCAAAGAGGGAGATCTCAGTCCATGTATGGAGGTGCTCCTTTTCTCCAGAAGAACTAGCTTCCATATGCTCCTTCCTTAAGAGGAATGAAGCCTTCTACTTCTGGGCTATGCTCTGAGGTAGCCTTTTAAGGCAGTGTCGTTTCAAAATCAGAGAGGATATTTCAAAGGTGCATAGCCCTGCGTGGATGCTGGACTAGTTTGGCAGTCTGCATTTAGGACTGGGTGTTAGGCAACTGATGTCGAGGTTGATCCTCACTTGTAATGTGTGAAAACAAAGGGAACAGAAGACTGAAAATCCATTTTCGCACCCACCTGCTTAGGCTACGTATACAAGTAACAGGTCAAATCACAGCTGTCGACAGTGCTGCTTCACCATTAATAAGGAAATGTTGATTTATGTCAGCTTAGGTCTGTCTTGCAGAGTTTTGTAAGTGCAGTGGGTGGGTGGGTGATTTAACTGGGAGAGGGAGGGAGCTGTGGTTTTTCCCTTCTCTAAAACATCATTCCCTTGAGGACCTCAGAGGTTCTTAGGGAGTGTTTGAAATGGAAGAGGTCTCCTTGCCATATTTCTTTCATTCACTCCTTACATTGCATATTGCTGAACAAAAAAATCCCAACATTTCGCAGCTGGACTTTGCACCAACAAACTGAGTAGCCCGTAACACGTGCTGATGTGCTGCCTCTCTTTTGCTTTGCAGTGGCCATGTACAAAGAGCCTTCTCTCCACGATCTCACAGAGTTCTCAAGATCTGGAAGTGGGACCCCAACAAAGAGCAGAAGTGTTTCAGGAGTGCTAAATGGGGGTAAATCCATGAGCCAAAATGAGTCAACGTAGCCAGGTTCAGGCAAGCCAAGTGCTCTCTAAACAGAACCTTACCTCTGGATGCAGTTGAATTCTTACTAGCAGTCTTTCATCCAAACGTTCAATTGCCCAGGACAAGCCACCGAACTTGCATAGGTCACTCGTTTATCAGCCATTAGGTCTACTGGTTGTCAAAGGATATACCCCAGTAATGTAGAATATGCTTGTGCATATCACAAGGCACTTGGATAGCCAGCAAACATAACTGCGGAATAAATCTCGGAGAAGAAATGTCCAGCTCTTTCTCTCTCTCTCTTTCTCTCTCTCTTTCCCTCTCCCTCTCCCCTGTGCTTTGTGGAATACGAAACAAAAACATTTCACAGCATTCACTGCTGATAAGAATTTGCTTTCCAACTCAGAAAAAGACCACTTTTGCTCTTCAAAGGAAATTTTAATGCTTGTATGTTTTATAGGGGCAAACAAAAAACAAATATGTAAACTCTGTTGTTTCCTTGGCTTACCGTTTTATATCTAAGGCTTGATAAAAAATGTATCCTTTAATTTGGAATAGTGCAACTTTTTGATTTCTGAACTCCAATGGGTCTTTAAAGCTATGTCTTTAAAAAAATTATTAAAAATTCAGGGTTGGAACTGAGAGTTGGTGTCTCAGGCTCAAGCAAACAGTGTTCTTGTGGTTTTAAACACAATGAAATATAAATTTTTATAGATTTGTAGTTTCTGGTAAAGTTCTTGTGCTAACCCCAGTCTGTAGGAATTGAGTTGTTTTGTTATCCCAACTGGAAGTTAACAGAAAGGGATAAAATTATCCTCCAGTGTAGATTTCTCTTAATTCCATTTTGTGTGTCATGTTAAACTATTGTTGTGGCTTCTTTTCTAAAGACAGAAACTGTGGAATTAAGGTGACTTAATTTTTTTATAAGAGACGTCTTATTTGTAAAAGTCCTTCTTTCACTGTAACGGGCACGTGAATATTGTGTAGGAGGAAGCGTTAGGACAGGTTACCCCTAAACAACATATACTTATACATGCTATTGGAAACAATTGTTTAAAAAATGTAGTTAGGTTTCCATTTAGGTCATCATGTCTGTTGCATGGGAGAAAGTTGGAATATTGGCATAGAGTTGCATGATGTGTAAGATTTTGTGCATTAATCATCGTTGGATTCTGTGCTCCAAAACTGACATAGTTCTGTACAGGCAGCTTTCTGCCTCGTACAAAAGAGTTGTTTATTATTTGTTGTATACACAACCATGCACTGAATAAACTATTTATATTAAGATGTACTTTTTAAAAAAGCTTATTTGATTATATGATGTACAATCCATGATTAGTTTCAAGGGGAAGGGTTGGCAGTTAAATTATAAAGGATACTGTAATTAATGTTCAAAATCTTTCTATGTAATGGTTATTCCCCTGTAATGCCATACGCTATACAAATGAGAACGTGTTGTTTCTTTTGGATATTGTTAGAACTGGTCTTACATGCCCAGCCGAGATACTCAAAACATAGTGACGGTTAAGTGCCACAAAGTCTTAGTAACGGCCCCTCTGCGGTGCGCTGCTGGAGCCCCGGCAACTTGCGCTCCTCTGCTTTGAGCTTCTCCAGCTTCTCCGTGTCTGCCCTCCCTGTTAGACGTCCTTAGTGCAGCCACGTAGCGCTACCTCGCAGCACACCTCCCCACAGCCCTCGGAACGGGGGTCCCAGACAGATGCGGTAAGTCAAGCACTGCTTCTGCCAGAGTGGCACCTTGAGGATGCTCGGAGTTTGCTGTGCGTCACTGCAGGTACACTTCAGGAGCCAGCTTCACCTGGTCTCGAGGAAAAAGCCTCCTATGCCTCCTGCCTTTGCGCACATGTTCTGGAGAGAAACTGTCCTCTCTCCTGCCTTTTCTCCCTAAAAACATCAGTGAGAACTTTTCTCATCTATAACATCCAGGCAGCTCTGACAGGTGAGCTTCACTCATCAAGGTGTTTCGAGAAGTCCTAGGAGGAACAAGTTCTCACCACAGGTGGCTGAAGAACCAGTTCTGGAAGGGAATAATGGAAATGGAGGCAAAAAGCTACCTATAAATGTTAGCCTGAAATTAACGTCAGGTATTCTGCTGTCTGCTCTGTGTCCCTCCCACTTGACCAAGCTGGAATTAGACCTCAGACCAGGCTGGGACAATGCATTTTTTTTTAAAGGTTGGGGCTGACAGAGGAGGGAAGGAGGTTACGTTTCAGATCAAACCCCTAAATTTGTTGTTTTGTGGCAAATAGTAGGCAAAGAGCTCCAGCTTGCTGAGCTCCCATATTGGAGCAGGGTGTTGCCCTCCCAAATCGCACCATCTTGCTGGCCTTCAGAGGACCTGGGGGTCCTCAGCTTGCCCCTTTCCAAAGGGTGAAGAAGGTGGGAGCACAACCAATGCCACAGAAATCCTTAAAAATTGAAGACGTGGCCATGATTGCTCCAGAGGTTTTGATAACTTGGTGAGTCTGGAGCATCTGTTCCCTTCAACTAAGCGTGCTATGCCCTCGTGGAACATTTCTCTTAACCCTCCCAACCCCAGACATGGGATTTATTGAGGTGCATGTTCCAAAAAAGGAGTCCGAGTGCCTTAGGAACATAAAACCTGATTAAAAATAAGCGTATTTGTGGCAAAGCTAGTTAGATACATTGTTCAACGCTGAGCATTCACTATCCTAAAAATAACTGGAGGTCTGCTGCTTTGCTTTATAGCTGCAATCTCACTGTTATTCCCCATCCCCAGCACCTCCAACCGTGAAGGTCATCTGCAGTGAAAGAAAAATGCTCATCTCACAAATTGTCCCTTCTGAGGTCTGTAGTCTGACCCATCTTTTGTACTGACATTGACATCAGCTGTGAGCATTCACTGCCAAGTCCCTAGTTTGAAAGGTTTCTAATATACAAAGCTAACAAAGGCCACTCTTGGATTGAGATGAGAAGAGAGATATGGTGATAGACGAGCCGTAAACAGCTGTTTCTGACAATTATGTTAAATTTCTGACAAACCTTTTCCAAAACCTCTGTTTTTCCTTCAGAGTATTGTAGACTGAAAGGCCACTACTCTTGGTAAGAGTCCCGATAGTAGACAAAAGCTCATGTACACTATGGGCAAAGTGGGGCATTACGCCCAGGGTTTTACATGTAGTCTCTGCATCCATAGACTGAGATTTAATACGGAGAAACAGAGTTAAATGTGCCTTTGCAGACGGTGAAGTGCAGGTGATACTCTGACCCAGCCAGCAAAGTCCCTTGGGTGGACAAGAATGCGGCTTCAGCAGAGGACCAGATTTAGGAGCCAGACTCAAGAGTATTTACTTATCCTTCAGCACCCATAAATTATAAACTTAAACAGATGACTCCTGGATAATACCTTCCTTTAAGAAATGTGCTACGTGTTGGAAAAATGTCCATGGTGATGGTTGTCTATCAAAAGAAAACTTATAGCCGCTGGTCAACCCACTTTGCTCTGCCACGTGCACAGTGGCAGAGTGCAGTAAGATGCACACCTGGAATAAGGACAAAGCCCGGGGCAGGTGTGAAACCAAGCCCTGCGCTGGCTGTGAGCCGCTACCCACCTGCAGAAGGCTTGGTCTCAGGCCCTTCTGTTATTGCCAGTGTGATGGCTGATGCCCTTCATCTGCCATTTCTCCTTGTCCCTGCCTCTCCACCAACACTGCCCACGCTCTGTGCAGCGTACCACGGGCCTAGAGTTGGCTCAGGAGGTGCAAAACCAGCACAGCAGCTTTCTGATTCACCTGGGCTTCACTTGGCAAAGCCCTGAGCCACCGCAGGGGCTGTGCAGAGACCTTATGAAAGGCTGACGAATACTACCTGCCAACCCAAAAGAAAACAGGTCACCCATGAAATTGGGAAGAATGCTGCTAGGAGCACAACTATTACGAGGCAAAATTGCTGCCTTTTTGTGATCCACCTGTCAGAGCTGCTTTCTCAGAGGTCTCTGCAGGGGACCTGCTTGGCCTGGTTTTGGGGTGAGGGAGGGTGGGAAGAGCTCTTCTCTGTATCACAGAGATCTTTCTTTTTCCTTTTTTCTTTTAATTTACCTCATGCTACCTCATAGCATGGTTGTATCTCCGTAGCCACTTGCTCAGCCATGTTCATCGCTGGCACGATGGAAGACAATTCCCTACTTGGGGAAAATATCTCCAAGTTATCCCACGGAAGCACGGTGCCCCTTCTGCAGCACCGTCTGGTGTCCCCACCACTGGTCTCCAGCCCACGGGCCAGGTCTTCCAGTGGGATAAAGACGGTGTAACAAGCTCAGGGATGCTGTAGTATGCCAGGCCTCTCCCCAGCTGAGCCCCAGCACGAGAGCCAGGTCTGGCAGAGCTCTGCTGTGTCTTGAGTATCTCTGCATGGAGACCAGAGCCAGCTCTAACGGGTTTAAATGTCTCCCTGACAAATCCATGACCAGGACACTTTTGCAGGACAGAATCTGTACGTAACAACCTCCTATCTTCTAATAAATAATTCTCTCTAAAACAGACTCCCTCTTGTCTGGGCTCTGAATTTTATCACTGCGGGTATTTAAGGGTTCTCCACTCCATCGCTGGTGCATGACACCATTAGCTTTCCTTGGCATACAGACCCTTCTGAGCTAACATTGTCCTTTTCCTATGTCTTCTTGAAGCAGAGAGGGGCAGCTTGAGTGGTCAAGACAAGACCATAACAGATGGATCCTTCAGTTGCTGTAGCCCCGCCATGGTCCACGGAAGACACAGAAAGTGTGATGCATTTTACCAGCTCAGGAAATGGCTGCTCTAAAGACTGGAGCTCAGTTTCCTACACGGTGTGAGACCAAGACAAAGCCCACCATGGTTTTGTCTGACTTTGGCTCTGCAAAAACGATATAAAAGAATGGTAGAAAGCCTATTCAAAATAAATTGGTTCCTTAGGAAAAAAGCTCTACCATGCAATTTACCCTGAATAACCCCAGTTTGGGGCTTTTTTTTTCATCGGGGGAGATGTTCTTGACAACTTAAAATTCCCAACTCAGATCACGGCGTAAATTTTTAAGAAGTCCTCTTCCCTGGCATGAGTGAGCAGAGCTGTGGGGCACTGCTCGTCCCTGGCAGGTTGGCACTGAGGTTCATGCCTTTTGGAGAGCAGGTCCTGAAACAAGCTGGGTTTGATGGTACATGATGGCTTTTATTGCTTATCGGCTCCAGTAGCAGAGCTTACCCTGCTTTGGGAACATGCCACATCAGTTTGGGGGGCACTCAATCACCCTGACCTTCTACAGCTCCTCTCATGGGGAAGTTTAAATATTAAAGGAAAACCCAAATTTGAAACACGTTTTACATTAATCAGAGAAATTGAAGTAATAAATTATTCCATCTCATCAGGAACTGGAAGACAGTTTATAGAGTTCCCTTCAAAGATCATTATTAATGATTTGGAAGTTAAGATTCTTAAATACCATGTATGGAAAATTACTTTCAAGCACTCATAGGCCTAATTTTTTTTCCCCACCTGTGTTTGGCATTCCTCGCCTAAATTCAACAACTGGAGGGGCAGGATGAATGCTTTCATCTCCCATGGGTTTCTCAGCATCGCACATTGTCACGCTCCTTTTCTGAGCTTGTCCCCTTGCCGAGGACAGGGTCACAGGTCCACCCTCCACCAAGGGCCATCACATTTGTATATGGAGGAAGAGTTGTCCCTGTCCTGGCGTTTGTAGCACGCTGAGCTGGTTGATTTGATGAGACGTTGTTCAGGGCTGATCGGAGCTGTCGATGGCATATTTTGGGGGACACACAGCAGACTGGCAGTTCTCTTATACTCTGTCTTTGCTCCTGCGTGGAGACATCTCAGCTCATGGTTCCAGGGGAGCCTGGGGTGAATTCGGGGGCTTTGCAATGAAAAGAACTGGTCAGGCACTGACGGCAAAACGCTGCTTGCTGGGGCTGAACGGCTGTGGCAGCAGCATCGCTGGGAGGACCATGGCTGGTGCCTGTTAAAATTAATTCATTAGTGAATAGACTGGAAAGCTCTGAAGAGTAATTTGTCATGATTCGTCACCCACACCTTAAAGGAAGCTAAGGCACAAACAAAAGCCCTATCCAACTGGGGGGAGCAGATCATTCTTTTGCCCTTCCTTTGCGTATTGATTCAGTTCAATTATTGGACCTGGTTATACAAAGCCCTGCACTGGAGTGGGGGCACAGACTCCACCATCCAAACCTTTGCAGCAGGGAAGTTTCATATAGACAAGAACTCAGAGCTCTTTTAGTGTGTTCAAACAATAGCAGATATATATTTTGGAGAAAACCATAGTGAGGTCTGAGCCAAAGTCAGTGAAAACTGTCTTCTCTTTTTCCTACTGTGAGCTAGGAGCCCTACAAACAAAACCTCAGGGAGACAAATCTGTGGGAGAAAAGGTTTTCAGACACCCTCTCAAGGGGAACAGGAAAAGGAAAAGGTAGAAAAGAGTTCACATGAATTAGTGTTGTACTCAGAAACCCTCCAAAGGACACTTGGAGCATCCCTGTGCTGCATGCACAATGCTCCAGGGAAGGGGTAATGGGAATAAAATGTCAGAAGGAAAATGACTCCTGTTCAGGGGTATTTCTGGTGACAGTGGCTTCACCGCATGTTCCTCCAGGTCACTGTTTAGCTCTACCAAAGATGTTCTAGAGCGATGAAGTAGAAGTTTCACTTTGCTTACGATGAAAAGGACAAGGCCAATAAAGGGAGGTGAAGGAGGGGACGGAGCCTAAGGATCAGAGAGTGGGACGCATTCTTCACGAGAGGCAACAAAACCACTGCCACTCACTGAGTTTAGCAGGACTCAGCTCACACCCTGACCCACCACCAGTACAACAAAATAATACGGCACAGCTCAGACTCCTCTGTTGTGGATGTCTCAAGGCCTGATCCTAATCCCGCTTGCAGAATACACCACAGACTCCAGTAAGTCTGGAGTCCCATGCTGATTGAAGTACCTTTATCTAGTGCAATTCGCCCTATTGCTGAAGGACCTCAGACATTACCTCATGCATAAGTATGTTACAGTGTTAATCTATGAAATATTTTTAGATAACAAAATTAACTGGTTCATAACTTAATTAATCCTATTTCCTTCCCAAATGGTTTCCTTCAAACAGTACTTGAAATAGTTTTACTTTCCCCATTGTCTGTCTAATGCACTGATGAACTTCTCCTTCTGAGCTTCTCCTTATTTTAATTGTCTGCTCATCCAACCATCCCTTCTGATAATTAAGCGAGTTAACATAGAGTGATCTTTAAAAATTAAACTTCTTTCCTTGTTAAGCAAAAGCAGAACTTTTGTTGTTGTTTAAGGGAGTGTTTTTAACTTTCTTCATTTAAAAGAACAATTATTGCCTCTGGAAGTAATGACAACATTTGGGAACCCAACTGCTACAGAGATGTTGGTGAAAAATATTACTTTGCATTAAATATTACAAAGGTTTTGCATTAGATAATATAATGAGGTTTTTCTAGGGAGTTTCAATCAGCAGATCTTATGATCACTTAATCAGAGTAGGCTGAGCAAAACAAAGAGAAAGCGAAGGAAATCATAAACCAGTCAGGAATATGGATGCTGCTCTTACCAGCGAGTGTCTTCTTCTGCTTGGATGACCCCTAAGGCTCAACCTGTGAACACATCACCAGCGTCACTAATGCTTGGTCCTGTTGTATCCTTTGCTGCAAATTTAATCAACATTCAAGATGCACAATGTGGAGCCCAGGCACGTGTCAGCCTCCCGTGGCATCCCTGCTGCCATGCAAAGCCAGCGTCTCATCGGTGTTTCCCCACCGGAGGTCACTTGCTGAGGGTCCTTCTCAGTGCGGCCCCTCACAACATGCACGTTGCAGAACGGGGGACCGTACCTACCCAGCTGCACATCTGGCTCCAGGAGAGCTTTGGCAGCTGCTCACCCACAGCAGAGCCGGCCCCCGGCACATCTCTCTGCGGCGGGTTGCTGAGCCAGCTCTAAATCATTTTCGTTTTCAGTGGAGACAGAGGCAGAATTCTTCCATCATGCTCCACATCAGACAGACAGCAGCCCACTCGGAGTTTAAGTTCTGCCAAGGAGGAAAATGTCTTCACACAAGCACACTGAAATGTATTACATATACACAGATATATGAAAGATAGATACACACATGTATATATACACACGCATGCGCACACACATGCATATACAAATACATACATCTATATTTTTTTATATATATTACTGATATCTAGATAGCCAGACATACAGATATAGATAGATTGATCTATGTATATATAGCAGCTCATGTTTGTCATACAAGAGCTCCCTGGCAAACAGCCTGAACTGGTGAGAATGGGGCCGGCACCAGCAAGCTCAAGGAACGCCTCGTGGTGCAGAGTGGGCTTAGACAGCAATCCAGCTTGCCAAGGCAGTAAACTGGAAAATGTTTAGGAGATTAAAACCCTGCTAGCCTTGTTCATGCAAGCACTTTCACAAGCTCCATATTCCCCTTGGTACTGGCTGACCAACCCTGGTACAGCGAGCAGGAGGGGACCAACACTTTGCTAGAAGTCTTTTACTTCTTGATCAACGTTTGCAGAGGGAAAGGCTTTGATCAATCAATCAGGGTGAAGCGCAACAGTGAAGAATCGCTCAGCAATGGTATGAAAGAGGAAAGCAGACTCCAGTGCCTCGACCAACACAGCAACAGGGAGGGGAAGAAGCTGCTAAAACTTAGCAGAAAGCTGCTGAAAGGTCTCGAGTCTTTGAAAACCGCCATGGAAATGCAGAAGGGTTTAAGCAGCTGACAAAGATTACAGAGTTGTATGGAGCTTGCCAGGCAAGATGAAACAAGAGAGGGGGGAAAAGGTTAATCGCCAGCAGGGTTAAAGGAAATTAAAAGTATATGTGCAAAAATGTGCTGGGAAGAGAGTGGGCCTAGGAATAACCTCTGAGTGGGATGGTATTAATGATGACTCAAACGTGGCGAAGAAGTTATTGAAAGTTGGGCTGCCTACAGATCTAGGCATTTGTCTTTTAGTACTGAAAGTCTTCATTAAATGCCAATAAAACTTCCAGCCATCTGGTCCTGAACCACCGAAGCCGATCTCTGCTTTGATTGCCCAGACCGCAGGGTAAGTCACCACCTCGCTCTCCTGCAAAATGGCTCCGAGAGGAAAAATCATGGTGGTTAGAGAAAGGTCAACCAAAATGAATGAGCTCGTCAAGCTCGAGAGTATTGCATCCTGGAATAAGCAGGCCCAGGGCAAGTGGCTGAGCAGCAGTGGCTTTAACCAGTTTTATTTATCATCCGAAACTTGGGCTAAAACCATGTTATTGCTCTGTAACCAGAAGGAAATCATTGCTTTGTAAGCCGAATTTGTAATCAGATGGTTTGTGTTAGTTCACATACGCAATGGATAACAGTGCTCTGCCAAATACCTCATCTGTGGTGGACTTCAGGCTATCACTGTGAATTTATCAGGGGAATCAACTAAAAGTTTAGCAGCAAACGTACATTGCCCTGTCCCATAAATACTCTTAGAACAAAAACATCCTAATTCAAACAGTTCAAGTATCACCTGCCCTTCTTAAAAGTGAATGCTGTGCTATAAAATAAAGTGATGCATGCCTGAAAGTGCGTGAAAAAGCGAGCATGAGAACAGAGCAAAAGAAAAACATTGTAGGCATGGAAAACAATTGCACATAAATAACTTTAAAAGCCCTTTTTCCTATTAAAAAAAATTGGAACCGCCATGTGGAACACAAACTGCAGATGACAGAGACACATCTGGACCACGTGGCCCTGCCTTGCTGCACTGCACGTGCCAAGAGAGGATGAGGAAGATAAAGAGACAAGGAAGTTTGTCCTGTTTCGGAAAAACCTGATGAACAGATACAGAATAAGCATTTTCTCCTTGCTATATAATAATGTATCATGGGGATGAATGAGATTGCACAGCTTGGGAGCACCGAGGTTGGGTAATGGAGCTGATGGCCATAGCCTAGTCTGGCTCAGCTGCCCGAGAAGGGCTTTATTGGACTGAGCGTACCTGGAATTACACCTAACTCTGGTCAGGGAGATTTGTCTGTTGCCTGCATAAAGCTAGCATCACATGTAGTGTAGTACAACACCACATTCTGTTGTTCCCAGCTCTCTCACTAATGTCAGAAAACAAACCAGGCAGTGACTTGATGGAGGAAAACGTCTGTGCTGTTCCTCACAGGTGTTAATGTACGCAGGCTTTTGGGGTAACCTTTACGGTGCTTTATGTATTCAGCACCAGCAGCCACAGAGGATGGCAGTGTGAAATTCCCTGCAAGAACCCAGCCCTCAGCCTCAGCAGCTGAGCACTTATTTGAACAGGACCTTGATTTGATGAAGGCAGCTGTCAAACCTCTCAGGGAGCCATGCAGGTAACCATGATATTTAAACCCCATGGCCTTTTAAAAAGTGCAAGATCTGGCTTAAAGGGCAGCCTTCCTGAAATAAATGACTCTCAAACCTCTTAGGTCAGATTTTTTTAAAAAAAAATCCATAGCGGACAGACATCACATTAGTTTACTATGAGAAGATTAATCACTAATATCTGGCAATTGATTTGCAAGCTACATTTATTGATGATGTGTTTGTGCAGCACCATGCACACCCTTACCTATTATCCAGATCCCAAGGAGTTACTTAGCGCAAATAAATCAATGCAATTTATCAATTAAATTATATAAATACTCCTGGAACTCCGACAAGTGAAAAAGTTTCTGCAGTCGTTCTCAGGTCTCTCATTTATGGGCTGGGAGCTGGCAAATTATCATCTGAAGAAAGCCACGGAGGCTGGTGAGCCCAACATGGACCCTGCAGCCGGGTTCCTGTGGCTGCCCGTGCTGTCCTGCGGGGTACAAGTCCTGATTCGTGTTACTGGTGCACGCTGCAGTACAAGTGAGAGAAGGAGAGGGGTGATTTTCCCCCCCTCCTCTTTTGACCAGGCTGCAGGATATCTGCACAGCACGCTGGACGCCTTTAGTGATGGGTGTGATGACCAGTAACAGGCTGCGGTCTGTGAACTGGTGCCTGAACAGATACAAAGCAAACAGATGGCAAGAAAGCACCCGCAAAGTCACACCACTGCTTTCCTTCAGCCCCTTGCTTTAAAATTCCCCGTGTCGCCAGGCCTGTGCAAATCCTGGGCAAGCAGACGTTGCGTGCATCCTGCCATCCTCCTCCCTTCCCCTCCGCCCGGCTGCTGTTTCTTGTCTCGTGCCCTGGGAAGAGCTTTGGGCAGCCTCCTTGCAGCTGCCCGCTGCCGTCCTGCCCTGCCGGTGCCTAAAGACACAGCGGCACTAAAGCAAGCAAATAAATCGTATGTGCTCGGAGATAGCAGCTCTTGAGCGTCTCAAGCTGAACATCCCAAATTAATTGACATTCTTGACTGAATCCTTCTGTGTCTCTGTTCCTTATCTATAAAGTGATAATGTTTCTTCCCTGCCTTACTGGGCTTCACAGAGACAAATTAATTAATAGTTTGCATGTGAAATAAACAAACATGACTGGAGTAATGAGTGTCACGGAAAAAAAAAAACCCAAGCAGAAACAGTATTTCATCTTTGCAGCAAGGATGAGCAGTATGCAGTAAACAAGGGCCGGGGCCACACGCTGAATGATGGGAAGAAAACAGATTTTTTTGAATTGCTGCCCACTGATTTGCATCAGGCAGGCTGCTCCGCGGCCGAGGCAGGGCCCCATGGAAAAACCAGCATTTGATCCTATAACGAGCCATCGCTGGAAGCCCAGGACGGGCGCTGCATTTCAGGATAAGACTTTTCCTGCTCCTCGCACGCTCGACTTTGCAGTTTGAACACTGTCATATAAACTTGTCTGTTAGCTTATATAATTTAATAGAAATTTAATAAAGTTTATGAAGCTTATCTGTACTATCGCAGCTGCGTGCGGGACCGGGTCCTTTGAAAGTGCATTTGTTAACTGTGAAATGGTTCAAATTATCCTGACAAATGCAAAACAAAGATCTCGCATAATTCACTGCATCTGGCAAAGATAAAATTTTACATGTCATAACAACACATATCAAAAGAATTATGTAAAACTCACCCATAATTTAAAATGTCACTGGAATTGCATCGTAATTGGGGCAAGGTCTTTAAAAGGCTCCCTGTGGCAGCTGAAACCTCTGTGACAGCAACTCGGCTGAATGCACACAGGTAAAATACAAGCGTAGGAAACTGTACTTGCGTTGTACGGTGGAATTGGAAGCGCCAATGGCATTAACACAGCCTCTGTCCCCAGCAGCACCAGCTGAGCTGGAGGTGGCCTCCACGCCCTGCAGAGATGCTCTTGCTGAATACCTGGGCATGCCATGATCGTGGCTTCTTTTATAGGCTGAGGGCTGTCGAGTTTGGGCATTGCACACTGAAACTGCCGCTTAAAGACAAGCTTTGGATGCCCTGCAACTTCACAGGACATCGTGGTCCTTCCAGCCTGTCTCCCATGCCAGGCCAACGTGATGGGTCGCGCTGGGGGGACGGGAGAAACCACGTGCTACAGAAATTGGTGGGACCTAGAAATGTCTTATTCTTCATTAACTTGTGTGTTCAGCAGAGTTTTACAGGAATTGAAGAGAAGAAATGAAAAGCAGATGGCAGGGAACAACTTAGTGACATCTAACATCAAAGAGCAAAGAGATAAGAGTTATTATTTAGACCTGTCAAGTCTCCGCCGTACCCAAAGGGTGAGAGCAGGCGTGACCTACTTGCAGAATTAAGAATTCACCAGGAAATGGGGTTTAGGGTTCAGGAGACAGTCCACCCTCTAAATCCAAATTTCTGTTGTGAAAAACCCAGCTTTGGCTTATGACTTGGCTTGAAATGCTGCTTCGTTATTTGAGCTAAAAACACTCTCCTCCTGCCCCGACTTCTGGCATCTCTCCGTTTGCACCCGGTCACTTCACAGTGTGTTGGAGATGATGCTGAGCTGCGGCAAAAGGCTCTCGCGCAAGCAGGGGCTCCAGCCCCAGAACGGCAGCTCACACATGGCTCAGCGCAGCTAATGCACCTTGCCAAAAAAGTGGGGGAGAAAAACCCAAATCTGCCTTCCAAAGCACAGCAGGGCTGAGCTGTGGGGAGCTGGAGGGAAGGAGTCAGGGATGGGGCTGTGTGGGTGGGGGATGGCTGGAGCTGCCAGGAGCTGCAGGGGTGATGTGCCTGCCCCATGCTCCCCCTCCAGCTACCTGAACAGGACTTGGCAAGAGCTGGTGAAAAGACACAAACCTTAAATTTGCAGGTGCAAAATTACAATTTAATCTTGCAGGTGCAAAAGTTAAACTTGCGGAGCAAAATTTTTTGTTCTGCTTGCGTGGGTGGATTTCTGTCCTCCCCAGCGGGTCTCTCTTTCTGCATCATAGCTGCGAAATGCAACACCCTTGCAGGACCATCGCAGCTGCCGAGCAGCGGCTCTGCAGTGGGTATGCAAGAGCACCGGTTAGGCACGGGGTGCTGGAACAGCCAGCAGTGAGCCTTTGAGGGATCTGTCCAAGCACAGCTCCAAACTCTGGGCTGATATTACAACTTTCTTTCATTATATTCCTTCCTCTGTGTGCAAAGGAACAAGGGAATATTCTTCTGTCTACGAAGAGGGCCTGACCCCGAGCACCTGAACACCATTTGTCTGGGGTGAACAAAGGACGAAGTGCTCAGCCCACGGCCCCGTTTCCTCTCTCGCCTCTTGGGAGAGCGCAGATTCACAGGACCGAGCTTTCTCTGGGCTGGAGAACAAAGCGAGGCAGTATTAGTGATAGCATCAAACCCAGAGGGACTCCTGCAGAAAAAGCAAGCTTGAAGCAGCAGAAGGGAACAAAAGGGGAATGTTTCACTGTGGAGGGGCATCGGGACTAACTACGGCCGATGGAGAACTGCCCGGAGAGATAAAGGACTGCCCCGGTGATGCCGAGGAAGGGTTATCCCGGGTACCAAAGAGGCTTTGGAAAGATGTTTGCAGATGACACCAAGCTGAGTGGTGCAGTTGACATGCCTGAGGGACAGGATGTCATCCAGAGGGACCTGGACAGGCTGGAGAGGTGGGCCTGTGCAAACCTCATGAGGTTCAACAAGGCCAAGTGCAAGGTCCTGCACCTGGGTCGGGGCAACCCCCGCTATCAATACAGGCTGGGAGATGAGGGGATTGAGAGCAGCCCTGCGGAGAAGGACTTGGGGGCACTGATGGATGAAAAGCTGGACAT